>RJWT010013325.1:0-21852 GCA_004365215.1 Cuniculus paca | reverse complement strand
TGGCTGCGTGAACTCCTCTGCAAAAGCCCAGTGAGGTATTTGCACCTGTCACATTGCTTTTTATGTTTCTTATTTTTGTCCCATTAGAAATACCTCATTGCTGTCTTAAAACAACTAGAAATAGGGAGGTTGGGAGAGACTGGCTGGGCTGAACCTGTTCTCACCTGGGTCAGCGTGTGTTCCTAGGGGCTACTTTCTTGCCACTAATGCCATCTCACACTTTGCTGGCCATTTCCATGGGGACATCCCAGACTTGGGTACCTAGAGCCAATGCTGAGTCAAAGAAGTATTGCACAGGGGAAAAGAATCTTAGCTTTGAAGATTAGAAGGCAGATACTGTGCAAATATATAGGCCAGTGGGTCAAGGAATACACACTCTAAGTATAGCTTGGAGAAATATTACAGAACAGGTCAGCTGGGACTATCCCAAAGATGTTACCTGGGTTAGCATTTAGCAATGAAAGACATTTCATTTTTCGTTCTTACTCCCTAGTGAAATCTTTTGATAATACAGATTTTCTACATGGATCTAAGGGAAGAAGCCATACAACATTAATTGTGTGGGAAAGAGGTACACTAACCCTTCAGTTGAGTTTGACACTCCTTACGGCTTTAGGTGAATGCCAAAATTGTATTCAGTACATGTGGAATCACAGTGAGAAAGCCATTTTCCTTCCTGTTTTTTTTTTTAATCTTTCTGTGTATACCAAGATAAAAATCTCAGTTTGGTGTAAGTCTTAAGCACCTTTGTGAAACTTGACAATATCTCTTTGCAATAAAGAATTTGGGGAACAATGGTAACTAGAAATTGAAGAATGCAACAACTTTGTTTTATGTGATAGCTTTTATTCACAATGTGCAATAATGTTCCTCAAATTGCAGTAGTAATTTAAAGCGTCTTTATAAATTACATTTGTTTAAGAAAATGTAAGTTGATTTAAAGAGCTAATAAAGCAGGCAATGCATATATATAAAACAAACATTCTGAAGGGAATATGCATACTACTTTAACACAAAATCATTCACTATTTTTATAGGTGTGCAAGTTTTCAAACTTACCTCATTACCAACTTTAGGGCAAATACCAGAAGCATTGTGCCTGATTTTTTAAATTGTTAAGTAATCAATATTTTATTTTATTTGGTTTTTAGCTTTGAGACTCAGGGGTCTTCATATTGTCCTGGTTAGCCTTCAACTCCTGGGTTCAAGTTATGCTCCTGCCTCAGCCTCCCAAATAACTGAGACTACAGGCCTGTGCCGTGGCACTAACCTGCTTTGGTCCCTAGCCCTAATTTTGAGTTTGAAATGGATACCCTCAAGAATGTCAAATTGAACTATTTGGATTGTTATCTATAATAACTTTCACTTGCTTTTAGTATTCATACTGCATTTAGGGTTTTTTTTTTAATAAATCTTTAAGTTTTCTACAAGTAAATAAGTTAGTTGGGAGATCTTTATCTGCTTCACCTGGATGTGAGCAGTTTCTAGTTTGAGTCATTTTGTCCTTGGCTTATCAAGGTGTTCAGTATTATCTACGCTATGCTTTTAGGTAGTAAATTTTTGGCTTCCCTTCTTACCTCGCTGTTTCCCAGGGAAAGTGAGACTGGGTGGCCACTACGTAGATTTGTGCATATAGTTTGGCTATGAAGATGGGCTGAGACCGGAGTATTCATTAGAAGGTTGCTGATTTAGACCATGTTTCCATGCAAACATGTGCCTACCGAAATACAATAAAATATCAGAATAATGAAATATTTATAAAATAATGAATTGGAAATAATAACTATTTTCAGCACCATATCATCTCCCTAGTGTAAAAAACTGAAAGACTCAATAAGATACAAAATCACCAATAAATATGGGAAAAAGGTTCTGAAGTCCAATAATATTTTTATTCTTTGATTTGATTAGTTTAAGTCTGTTTTCTACTATTTGTTTGCAATATGTGAGAAGATAGGAACAGCTTTTTTGAAGAAAACAAAGGACATTAAGGTAGCCATTGTTGATTTCTTATTGTCTGATTTGAAGGCCTGTAATGCTTTCATTCTTTTGTTTTATCTGGTTTTATATTATTTTGTTTTGCTTGAGTTTATTGTGTGTGAATGTATGAACAACCATTTCGAAGCAAACCAGAGACACTAGGGTAGCCATTGTTATCTCCTATCGTTATGTTTTGAAGACCTATATTGCTTGCAGTGTTCTGTTCTGAAACTCTTTGCTGTGTTTAACTCTGTTCTGTTTTTTTTTTATTCTCTTTAAAATAAAAAAAAAACTACTTTCAGAAATTTGATGAAAAGAAAAGAAATTGCCCATAACCCCACCAATTTAACACCATCACTTCCATGACTTGGATATATAGTATTTCGTTCCATCACTGTGTGTGTGACTTTTAAATTTAACTTCTAATGTCTGGAGAGTTGCAAGTTGAGAATTCTGGTGTATTCCTCATCTAAGTTACTATTTATTAATATTTTGCTATTCATTTGCCTTATCATTCTCATTCCCTCTCCATCTTACTAAACAAATATTTTTCTGAGAATAGGTTTCATTTATCATGTCCCCTTATCACTCAGTACTTCAGCATGTGTTTCTTAATAAAAAGGGTAACACAGCACAGTAATCAAGTCCAAGAAATTTAACATGGATACAAATCTATTATCCACATATAATCCTATTTTGTCAATGATCACAATAATGTCCTTTATAAGATTTTTATTTTCCTATCCAAGATCCAATCAAGAATCAGTAACATCTCTTTAGCCTCCTTCAATGTAAACAATTTCTTTACCTTTTGTTACTTTTTATAATGTTGATATTTTTGAAGATTTAAAGCAGTTATGTTATAAAATATCTCTCGGATCAAGTTTTTCTAATGTTTCCCTGTGATTAATGGCTTATTTATCATATAGCTGTAAATACTACCACATAATAAATATTTCTTCCTGTTGTTTACAGTCCTAGCTTTCAATTTAGTCATTTCATAATGTAGTATAGGTATATTAATATCATAAAGGACAACTTTAGCCATACAGCTTTTTCCATGTTTTGGATTATTTTCTTAAAATGTAAGAAATGGATCAAAGAATATGAGAATCTTTGCCAGTACAGTGTATGATCTAAATTTCCAAATTGCTTTCCAAAGAGCTGTTCTAGTTGAGTGAGAATAGTTACACTTGAGTGAGCCAATTTCATGATGACCTCATGAGTTTTAGGGCTGATCATTGTGTACATTTTCCCATTCATTTAATAGTCATTTAAAACCATGTTGGCGGGGGCGGGTAACTTGTTTTTATTGTATTTTTCAGTGAAGAGTAAAATTTTCCTCCCTGGAATTTTCCTCTGATAGCTACCGTGTCCTATAGCTTATCCTCTGCGCTCAGAGTAAGCCTAAACTGCTTGCTGTCGCTCGCTTCCACTGAGTTCCAGCGCTTAGCTCCGAGTGGAGCACTCTCCTTCTCTCTACAGCTTCTCACGCATTATGCTACACACGCGACCTGCTGTTTGCTGAAGACAAGCTCTTTCTTGCCTCTGGGCCTTCGGCACTGCAGGAAAGGAGAAATAATTTTCTCTCTATCCTTAACAGTTTGTGGCTGGAACAGATCCTTGTAACAAGAGAGATTAACACACAAAAAAAACAAACAAACAGAAGCCTATTAACATGTTACTTCATGTATACATGGGAGATGCACAACACATATGTAATTCTCAAAGACATGGCTTTGGATTCAGCCTTATATTTATTGCACCTTCAACAAAGAACATTTAGAGAGGCCTGTACTTATCCAACCTACCATTCAATATTGTGATAGTTTAACACCTCTAGATCCAGTCCCGTCGTTTTGCCCCCAGCACTTGGCACAGGTCTTGATAGATTTACTCACTTGATA
The DNA here is from genome assembly GCA_004365215.1 of Cuniculus paca. NCBI lineage: Eukaryota > Metazoa > Chordata > Mammalia > Rodentia > Cuniculidae > Cuniculus > Cuniculus paca. The sequence continues at coordinate 17,965 of RJWT010013325.1, read as the reverse complement.
ATTAACACAGGTCTTCAATCACAGGAATGCATCAAGGAAATATCTTACTTTTTAGTGTCCTATTTGTTCTTCTCTTGCAGACAAAATTTGCTTTCAGGGTAGTGACTATTTATCTAATATACATGATGTTCTTTACCGGGGATCGAACTCATGACCTTGTGCTTGCCAGGCAGGCACTTAGGCCACTGAGCTAAATCCCCAGCCCTTGTCTTTTTGAGGCAGGGTCTCATGATGCCGTTCAGGCTGGCCTTGAGCTCACTTTGTAGCCCAGGCTGGTCTCGAACTTGCAACGATTCTCCTGCCTTAGCCTCCCGAGTGCTGGGGTTACAGGCGTGCGCCGTCAGGCCCGGCTTATACGTGATGTTCTTATTTCCCTCTACTGTGGTACTTCTGTGCATCACACTCGGGGCAGTGAAGCTTTGGAACCATAGTTCGCTGATGATGGAATAAAAGTGCAATGGCAAAATTGGAGTCATAGGACCTAATAGATGGAAAATTACTTTAAAATTGAAAGCTTTGTGAACTTGCTGCCATACATTTTGCCAATATGCTAAAGACTGTCGCTTTCCAGCATGGAGTGAAAATCTGCTATTTAGGATCTGCTCTTGTAGCCACCACCATCAATTTTTCTAATGCACACCAAGAAAGCTCTCCCTTTGATGCGGAAGGTGCTATTGATGGTTAAGAGCCCATCTTTTTGTTGTCTTATTAATAGAAAACCAAGTTTGTTGCTTTTGCAGTGGGGATGAGATGCTGTAGAAACTGTGACCAGGCCCAGCAGGTGGGTCAAGGTCAGCCTAAACCAAACAAGGTCATGCTCAGCTTGTTTCCCTGGGGTTGGTCTGGGGACTGGTTTTTGACAAAAGATTTAAAAGGAGACAATTCTGCTGGGACAATCTGGGAAACAGCTTCCTTTTTTCAGAAGGAAGGGAAGAGACTTGCCGAGGAGGGACTTGGTTGTGCAGGAAGTGAGTGACACTACAGCTTTTGGAAGTAAATGTGTAGAGGATGGCAGAGCAGGAGGGGAGAGGAACCCTGAGCCCTAAGCCAACCTCTCACCCACTCTGAAGTCACCAGATTTCCTGGTTGGAGAAGCAGTCTTTGCCCCAATTCTTTAACTCACTTCGGATATTCTGATGCTTGCTCCTAAGAGCAAACTGTGTGATACACTGGTGGGATGCTAGGCAAAATTTTTTAGTTTTTGTTTCTTTTAAGAATTCTATATTTGGTAGAGACTGAAGTTTTGAAAAAGCCAGGATCTTGCGACGTTAGACAATGAGTTGAATCAGAAAGTATACTTGACAAAAAGTGTGGGAAAATTAACAGGCATTGACTCGTGTACATGAGCTTGGACGGAGATCATAAGAAGAGTCATCCTTGGGAGACATAACTACAATAAGCATGAGTTTATGGATGGGGGTTTTCAGTTTACCTATCGGAGTTGCAAAAAGGAGGCTTACAACCAAAAGTTTTTGAAAAAGTTAAGAAATGAAAAATAGATGTAACATCCTTTACAGAGAAAGTCAGCAGTCATCTGCAGGTTTCGCTCCTCTGTTCCTTGGCAGGATGCCCTGCAATCTGCCCTAATGCAGGTGCTGTGATGTTCTGGTAAGGGTGACACACGTCCCCTTTCTCCCTTGGGAAACTGATGATAAACAAAAAATAAATAGGTGTCAACCCCAGGGAAAGTCGAGTCCCCCATCCCGATGCAGCTGATTGCCTTGTTCTCTTTCTGTGACCTGTTTCTAATCAGCCACTCTGCATGTGGGTGCTCTGTGAGATTAGAAACAGACATTCTCACATAGTGCCCTCTTTAACTAACTCTGAAATCCTTTTCATCGAAGAATCCAAGGACTTCAAACTCAGAAATCATGTCTGAAACAAAAATAACAAAAGAAGCTTAATTCAAAGGCAGAGCCTCGCCCTCCTTAGGTGGTACCACTTGCAAAACAGAAGGAAGGATCTGGAATAAGCTTTCTTCTGTCGGGTGACTTGCACTTTGAAGATTCTGCAGTTGCCACTGGCCTTCCTGTGGCCAGTACCTCTCCATACACTTGAGGTTCTGGGAGCTGCATCGCATGGAAAGAATTTATGTAAACACCCAGACAGCTCAGGCCTTCCCTACACCCCTCTCATCCTAGTTATTTGGACCTCTTGGACACAGCTTAGCTTGGATTTAAATAACCCGTTCAGCTTCTGCCTCATGTGTGGCTGCATAAAGCAGTGCTTCGAATCGTGTGGCGTTCAATGAACAGCCGCATGCTGTAACGTCCATGGTGAGTACTGGTTGATCAGGAGTCCCAGGCACCAGGCGCACAGTCAGAGTAATCACTTGGGTGCGGAAACAGTGCACAGAGTACTGAAGACTCTGATTCACTTGATGGTTTTATTTTTGTTGTTGTTGTTGTTAAACTTGTGGCTCTTTACTGACACAGGACCAGAAACAAGGCTACTTGTTCTGGGAGTATTTTTTAAGCCTACTCATTCCTGTCTGTCTCACTACTGCCCAAAGCAAAACCTTCTAGTGACCAGGCAAAGATATTTAAAAAACAGCAGTGGGCGCCATCCTTCTATTCTCAAGTTATACCAGTGCGCAAGTGAAGGCAGCTTCTATGCTAGAACTTGAGTAGAGCCCATACTTCAGTTGGTGTTTAGAGCCTGCGGAACACGTTAATGTCAGTCACCACGTACCCAGAAATTTATATACTAGCATACTCTTTTTTCCTGAGACAAAAAGGATGGAGTTTGCATCAGTTTTCTATCACTGCCATAACAAACTACGACACCTTCAGCAGCTTAAAGCAGCACGAATTTATCGCTTGATAGTTTTGTAGATCACAAATCTGACACTGGTGTCACTGGGCTAAAATCAAGGTATCAGCAAACCTGCACTGCTTCTGGAGCTCTAGGGTAGGGCTCATACCCTGGCCTTTTCCACCTTCTCAACTCAAGGCTGCCGACATTGCTTGGCTGGCAGCCCCCTTTATTTATCTTCAAAACCAGCACCAAGGAGGGGAGGCGGTTGAGTCCCTTTCACATTGCCACATCTCTAGTTTTCCGTAGCTCAGAATGGTCCTCCACTTTTAAGGACTTGTGAGTGTATTGGATTGAGCTGTACAATCCAGACTACTCACCCCATCTCAAGATTCTTAACCTTTATCACATCTGCAAAATCCCTTTGGCCAGGCAAGATTACATATTCCCAGGTTCCAGGGATTAGGATATGAGCATCTTGAGGGCCATCATTCTGTCTGCTCTAGGCCCCTATTCTAGGAGACACCTCATGACACCAGACTCATGTAAACATTGTACTCTGATCTCCTAGTGCCCCTGTTTTAAAAACACAGAGAGCAAAGTTTATGCATTACTTATTATCTCTGCTCTCATCAGCTGTCATTACTCAGAGGTTTACATTCCAAATTCCTCCAGTCCGATGAAAAGCCTTTGCTTCAGTGACAAGGTTATGACCTTTCTTTGAATATTACAACAGAGGATTTTATGTCTTGTGTTTGGAAACTCATGATTTATAATCTGAACGGGAAAGGGGCTTACATTTATTAGCCTTATTGTCTGTACCAGGCACTCTATCTTCTTCCCAGCATCTGCTTTTCCTAACTCCTACTCCAGTACTCCTTCCACAAGGTCATGTTTACCGGAAATAACTCGTCTTGTGGGAATTATCACACACCTATAAGCAAGAGGATGGTGTGGCTGGCAATCAAGATCTCAAGCTCTAGCTTCAGGAACATGTGGGTGCTGAATGGTCCCCATTTCTCCTGCAGACCTGCTGTCTACCTTCTCTGCCTTGCTTTTTGCCTGGGAATCTTATTTTTATAGACTGTATCAACCAGGCTCCTTTGCTGTCTGCATTCAGGTTGAGTTTGGTCAATTAGGAGGTACTATTGGGAGATCAAAAGGCGTGAGGAGAAATAACTCAAGCAATTTATTCTGTCAGTTCTGTCCCTTGGGGTGATAGTATGACAGAACTTGCTTTTCTCTACCTAGGTGTCTGTTGGGTGTCTCCTTTCACACAGCTACAGGTCTCTCACTCACCCAGTAAGTGCCCCTCCCCCTTGCCCCTGAAGGGCTGTGGGAAATACAGCTGGGAAAGATGTAAACTGCTTGGCATGGATTAAAAATGAATAAATGTAAACGCCATGTCCCTTGGGGCTGTGCAGCATGAGCTCCCACTATTGCTAGCCCTGGCAAAGGCTATTCCTCCCTGCCCACATCTTGGTGAATACTTCCTTCACTAAACTCCTCAATTACCTTGTTTAACTGTGCCGTCTGTTCCTTGCCAGGGTCCTGTGTGACACACCAGGGTATACTAACATCTTGTGACCTTAGACGAGTTGACTTCTTCCACCTCAGTTTTCTCATATGTGAAATGAAGATAGAGATGATTCATTCATCTGGAAAGTGGTGGGGCAGAATAAATTATTTAACTGATGTACAGTCTAACAGTGCTTGGCACACAGTAAACACTTAAAGGAATCTTTGTCAAAATAAAGGAAATGCATTTTCTAAGAACCAATAGCTCCATCTGGATACAAATATTCCACAAAGTTGTTTCCTAAAATGTTCTTTTTGCCTGAATAACAACAACAACAAAGAGTTATTTTCAAAACTATTAAGTTAGGGATGTAACAATAGCAAATTGTAAGTGATGCAGCCAAAAGTATCCAAACAGTCATCTACCGAGGGATGTTCAAATTCAAGCATCTTTCACTTATACTTCAAGGTCTCGGTAGTGGTCCAGCATGATATCAAGAGTCTGCTTTCTAGATTCCTGGATATAGAATATTTAAGCAGAGAACTTCTGAGAGTAAAATAAGTAATATTTAAAGAAGTACAGTTCTCTATATGTCTACTCAGACATCCTAATTACTTCTCATTACAAAGATACAAGAATTTCATCATAGAATTTTTAAGAAGAAATTCATTCTTTAAAAGAGGATGCTTATTATGAAATTAGGAAAAAAGGTAAATTGCAAAAAAAAAACCAAGAAAATCTTCAGTATTTCAGTACAAGAAGATTCAGATGAGAGAGAGAGACAGAGACAGAGAGACAGAGACAGTGACATGCATATAGACAGGCAGAGAGAAAGAGAGAGAGAGATAAGGTTATACACATACAGAGTGAGAAATATAGAATTTGAACTTCCAATGTCATCTTTTCTGATAACAGATGAGAAAAGTGTTTTAATACCTGGCTGCCTTGCTGTCTTGGTTTAAGACTATATTTTGAAAGATCCCTTTCAGAAAGAAGATGGAGCCCCAAGGGCATAATCTGTAAAAAGACTGAACATAACAGAAATGTGTGATGAGGTAAAAACCAAGGAGAGAAAAGGTATATGTGATGATTTAGCTTGATTGTTAACATTATCAGCCTGGAAACCACCTAGGAGGTTAATAGAACACATCTCTGGGTGTGTCTGGGTGGGTCGTGGAAGTCTGACCTTGGATACTATGTACAATCCCTGGCCCCTTTCTCTCTGGCACTGTTCCCCTGCTCTGATTCCCAAACATGAGATAAGCAGCTTTTCTCTATTAAACTCCTCCACCAGGATGTTTCTGCCTTGGTGCCAGTGACCTATACTGAACATTCTGAAACTATGAACCAATTAAACCTCTCCTGCTTTACCTTGTGGGTATCAGGGATTGTGTACCAGAAACAAAAAGCTGACAAACACAGAAAATTGGTACCAGAGAATTGGGGTTGATGTTGTGACTGCACCTGACTTTGTGGTTTAGAAGTCTTTGGAACTGATTTTCAGAAGAAGTTTGGGAAGGTTTGGAGATGTGAGCTAGAGATGCCTTAGAATGCTGTAAGCAGGGCCTCATGGCCCTGATCAGAGCTCAGAAGACCAGAATGCTGGGAATGTGGACAGTAAAATCCAGAATCAAGAGGTTTCAGTTGGGAACAAAAACTCCATTGGCAATTGTTCTAGAGGGCATGTGTGTTACACTGTGGCAAAAAAAAAAAATTGTCTGCATCCTGTCCATGTCCTGAGACTTTGCAGGTGACTGAGATTAAGAGTGGTAGACTAATTGATCTGGCAGAGGAAATTTCAAGGCAGCCCAATGTTCAGGCTCTGGCATCAGTACTCCTAACTTCTTTTAGCCAAATTTATAGTGAGAATCTGGAACAAAAATTACAGCAGAGGTATTTGAAAAACTTACATTTTGGCCAAGGAGGATCCACATGTAAACTTGGGACCAAAGGAGGTGTGGATGCTAAAGAGATTATTACTATTAAAAAGAAACACTTATATAGGGACAAGAAGAAAGATACCTTGAGGACCTCTCAGAAATTAGCAAGACCCCCACATATCATAGGCTTAAGGTGCAAAAGTATAAACCTTTCATTTGAGAGGAGAACCCTTAGGCCTTGTGCTTGAGAAGGGCTGCCTAGGGAATTGGTTTCCTGGGAGTTACTTCATTGTCAGCTATCTGGGACTTAGAGGTGGCTGCAGCCATAGTCCAAAGGGGACTGGATAATGCTTGAGCTGGCAGCAGATCTCAGTGTCATCTGCATGATGCTGGTTTTGCTGGAATGCTGAGCATAAGAAAAGTATTTGAAAAACTCATGTTGAAACAGGAGGTAGCTAAGGAAATGGTTGGACAGAGAAGCCTACCCGCTTTGGAGCCCGTTTTCTGAGCCAGAGCAGAGGCAGCCCAAGAGAGAGGCTGAGGACTGCAACTGGCAAGGCCATAGGGGTGGGGTAGGGTGGGCAGCTCAAGTCCCTCTGGAGCTCTCATCTCATCACCATATACACCAGAAGCTGGATATGGAGCTATAGGACTTTCTGTTTGCCCTGCCAGGTTTTGGTCTTGCTTTGCTACAATTTTTTTCTATCCTCTGTTCTTCCCTTTGGAACAGGAATGTTTACACTGTGTCACTGTACGGTGGAGTTATGTAACTTGATTTTGATTTTTACAGAGCTTCACAGCTAAGCATTTACCTTGAGTCTTAGAAGTTGCTTTGAGTTGTATTTTTGGAAAATGATAGCTAGCCAGCTACATCCTGCTGGTTTTGTTCCTGTGGACTAATGTGCAGACAAAACTAATTTTCTTTCTTTCTTTTTTTTTTTTTTTTGTGGCACTGGGGATTGAACTCATGACCTTGCGCTTGCCAGACAGGCGCTTAGACCGCTGAGCTAGATCCCCAGCCCCAAAACTAATTTTCTATTTTAGACATAAGAGCCACAACAAAAATTCTTGTCCAAGAGGCTGGGGAAGTAGCTTACTGGTAGGATACTTGCTTAGCCTGTGGGAGCCTCTGGGTTTGATCCTTAGTACCAGGGGGGAAAAGAAGAAGAAGAAGAAGGAAAAAAAAAGACTCTTGGACAATATTTCACACTTATGTTGCATTTTCTGAACTATTTCAGGGACATATTTGCATATTGTAGATTGATTTTTAAAGTAATTCTACTTTCAACTCAATCTGAAGCAGAGGCTGCAACTTCACACCGTCGAAATAAGTAGCACTTAAGCAACAAATATTTTTAAAGTATTCTGTGGAAAGCACTGCTGTTAGTGCTGACCATAAAGTGGTAACTAAAAGAGACAGAATTCCTTTCTTTCATGGAGTGTATATCCCAGTTGAAGGAGAGAGATAACAAATTTATATGAGTCAGATGGTGGTAAGTGCCGAGAATAAAACTAAAGCATTTACCCTGCTTTTTAGGATGGAGAGAGATAAGATGAGGTAGGGTTGTGCAATTTTATGTCAACCATTTGAAGTAAGTGGTAGTTGAGTGAAGACTTAAATCGAGTGAGAAAGTCATTCACATTTATGAAGGACTGTGGGGCAAAAGTGGGAGGAGTTAGAGGAAGGCAAGAAGGGCATTGTGTTGTATCTGGAGAGATCTGAGGGAGGAAGAATGGTGGGAGATGAAGCCAGAACAATTCCAGGATAGGACTGTGTAGGGCTACGAAAATCAGTGAAAAGATAAGATTTTGTCCTGGATGAGAGGAAAGCAAATGGAGTGTTTTGAGAAACTTTTTATAATTTAGCATCAGACTTAGTAGCTCCCTTAGGCTACTCTGGAGAGAGGGGAAGGAAAGGGAAGAGACAGAGAGAGAAAGAGAGAGAGAGAGAGGTGTAGGCTTTAGACAGAGAAACGTGAAAGAGAGACTAGGTGGAGACTATTGCAGTATCTTATCCAAAAAGGATGACAGTTGGAAGAGTAGAGTGAGATGTATATCAAAGAACTGACAACTGGTAAATAGAGGAGTCAAGAATGACTTCATGTTTGTGGATGTGAGCAAGTAGAAAAATGGATCTGGCTTTACTGAGATGAAAAAGCCAGGGAAAGCACCAATTGTGTGTGTGTGTGTGTGTGTGTGTGTGTGTGTGTGTGTGTGTGTCTGTGGAGGAAATCAAGGGTTTGGTTTTGGATTTATTGTGTCTGCAATGTCACTTAGACATCTAAGTAGAAATTTCAAGAAGACAGATCAGTATGGCATTCAGGGCTGATGTCTCCACCGACATATACATTTGGGCTTTATCAACAAACACATGGTTTACGAAGTCATAAGGATGGGGGTGGGGTGGAGCTCATGGCAGAGCCTTTGCATATTATGCATGAGGCCCTGGGCTCAATCCTCAGCACTGCCAAAAGTAAACATTTTTAAAAAAGACACAAGACAGCATAAAATCCCCAAGTCAATGCAGAAACTGATCTCTGAACTCAGAGTGTTGAGACACTCCAATGTCTAGAGATGAGATCAAGAGGAGTCTCAAGCAAAGGGCCCTAAAGAGAAGTACCGAATGAGTTAGAAGAAAACTCCAGAGAAAGTGGGGTCTTAAAGGATACAAGAAGGGCAGAAGTTTCTGAACTACATTAATGAGAAAAGTGATCTACAAATGGGTAAAATAAAACAAATATTAAGAACTAATTGGTTTTATTGATGTGGAGGGTATTAGTAGCTCAGTAATAGAAGCCCGAATGCAGTAAACAGAAACCTAATATAGAATCCATTCAAAAGTGACATAGACAAGAGAGAAGTGTAGACAAAAATACAGGGAGTCTCTGAGCTCTGAGATAAAAAAAAGATTCGCATGCAGAGCATGAGTAGCTGGAGGAGGATGTGGGGAGGGTTTATTTTGTTTTCTTTCAGGTTAAAGATTTAGGTACACACATGTATACTAACGACAATGACCCCACGGAGCAGGCACTGCTAATCAGGGAGGTGAGAGTGCAAATGGGTTGCAGGAATAGATGCGTGTAGACTGATTTATTTAGTAGTGGAAATGTGCATCTTTTGATGACTGCATTTATTTCAATGGAATAAAACCAATGCGCTAAGAGTGAGGATGAGGGGGATGAGCGTTAAACACCAAACACTTGATTTTCTGACTGCAGCTCTGTCTTTTCTTCAGTTGAATTTTAGACATTTAGAAAGGAAATTTCTCATCACATCTTCAAGCAGAATATTTGTAATGAAGGATAGCTTTTTGGTTTGTTTTTGAAAGGGACCAACCAAAAACTCCAGCCAGATTTCTCTTTCCTGTGCCTGTGTGCTGTCCTTTTTCAGTGGAAGATGACCCAGGACCTATCCTGACTGTGGGAGCTTGTGAGTAAATTTGTGTTCTAGGTGTGGCGTTGACTCAACTTACTTCTTCCTTGTTCTCAGAGGAATAGCTACTCTCCAGAGGGCTACGAATCCTGCCCTAGAGCTTGAGTTATTAACCAGTGCTGACTTTTAAATCATGTTCTTTCTGACAAGCCATGAGGCAAATAAAATAGACCACTACTGAGGACCCACCACGTGTGTAGCACTGATCTGTTGTATGACCCATATTGTGAAGGAAACAATAATTGAGGGAGGGGAATTTCTTAAAATTCTTGCACCACTAGTATTTTGAAACATCATTTCAAAGGCATTCTACTTGGTGGGTAAAATATTGTGCGATAAAGAGTAGTATTTTGGTATGCCAGATGGTGGTTTATGGTTTAATGCCAATGTATTTGTTTTTTGGAAGGTTTTTTTTTTTCCTTTTGAAATTCTGTATCATTATCAAGGCTTTGCCTGATAAAGAGGAGAGGAGAAAGGCAGCTAACACTCAGCACTCAATATCAGCCAGGCATTTTCCAGAGGTTATTTAAATTGTAAAAGAATGTTGTGATACAACTCTTTGAGTCTCCATTTTGTAAATTAGGAAATTAGTATAATAAAAGTAGCCCTGAACCACTTGGCATCACGGAGAGTGTCAATTAATTATAGTGCTTTGGAAAATTTTGGAGATAAAACACTATTGGATTTTACCGCAACACACCATAGCCTTCCTGCGTAGAGAATCTGCCCGCTGAGTCTTGGCCTGGCGTCCTGGCTCTGAGATCATCTCACTCTACCAGCCCAACTCAATCAAGGTCGTTGAAAGCTATTCCCATCTAGCCAGGTGTAAGCAGCTGCTCCAGATTGGTGTTATCAGCAAATTTATTGAACCTGCTCTTGCTTCCATCACCCTGTGGATAACTCTGGCTCACAACCAGCCCTATGGATGGCCACCACTTGATAAATGTCCTCAGGATGACAAGAAGTCACTGATAGCTACTCTTTGATTGCAACTCTTCAGCCACTTGACAGCCCTGTGATCCAAGCTATGTATTACCAGCTTGTTGAAAAGAAATGTCATGTGAAATGGTATCAAAAGCCTTGCTGAAGTCTGGATATATTATATCTATTGCCTCTCCTTTGTCAGTGTGCTGAAGAAAGAAATTAAACCTACTTGGCTGGTTTCTTCCTTGAGGCCTGATGGTAGCTACCCAACTGCTCACTCTCACTCGTTAATTTGCTCATCAGTGGATTATCTGTACCTTGTCACAAGCTGAAATTTTTGTATTTCAACTATGCAAGCATCCCTAAGGCCATATGCTCAAAATCTTCAGACACTTTTCTTAGGTTCCATTCTGACACTGTGAGATGTAAGAATATGCCATGACGATCCAGGGAATAGTGAAAATCCACCCTGTAAAGATAGTCTTTATTTACCAGCTCTGACTCCAGGATCTTGGTTCAAAGAAGTGTCCTTATTCCCAGGAAATCAGCAGCTTTGCGTGCTGGGGAGCATTGAGTGTATATATGCATATGAAGGTTGCAAGAAGAAACACTTTTTTCAAAGGAAGATGAATTCTTTCCTAACACTATGCCTCATATCCTGCCTGTTTTGGTTTCAAACCAGAGGATTTCCCTTCTGGGCTGGACAGCAGCTGCCATTCATTGTGGGGTTGTGCTGGACCCATCAGTTTACGAAGCGTCAGCCAGAGGCCCCTCTTTCTCTTCTGCATAGAGGCTAGATGTCAAACCCTGTAGTCCATCATCCTGCATGGTTTCCTGTGCTGTATACATCACTGGTCCCAACACTGTTGCCAATTCAATTGCTAATAGACTGGTCGAAAAGGGGGGCTACCTCTGCAAATACGTCCCCCAACACGAGGGTGGGGTCCTGGGCTACTCCACTCCTGGGATGGGATGCCCATGTATGGACCCAGCCCTTTATCAGGTATTTGGTCTGTACTTCCACTGTCTGCTGCCCTGTGAGCTCCTCACAGATGTGCAGAGCAGCACACACTGCTGCCAACTGTTGCCCGATCAGGGAATATTGGCTTTCAGGTCTTACCACAACTGTGACCAAAACCCAGTAGGATGCTTCTCCTTCCCTTGCTTTTGCCATAGGCCCCAGACAAACCTAACATCATCTACACTCACGGTTAGGGTAAATGGCAGGGTAGGGTCAATGACTTGGAGGACTTGCATCTGCGTGATTGCTCTCTTTGAGTCCTGAAAAGCAGCCTCTGCTGCATCTATCCAGTCCCACATCGCATCTGTATGGAAGGTGCAGTGGGGTATCTAGGTGCTGTACGAACTTCTGTCAAAAGCACAAAAACCCCATGTGTGCCTGCCATGTCATGCGTCTTGGGTATGCCTGGATTCTATTGATCATGGCATCGGGAATTACTTTCATCTTACCTGATAACACCCAAGAATTTGATAGGCAACCCAGGTCCCCGGACCTTGTCTTCATTGATGGCCCACCCCTCGGTCAGCAAAACTTCTTTTAGACTATGGACAGAGACTTCCAAATCTGCAAGGCAATCAGAGGTTAACATAATATCATTGATATAATGAAATGGTGACACAGATTGTAGCTTGATCCGGGTGGTCAAGTCTTGGGCCACCAGGTCACAACACAGATTTGGGCTATGCAGATAACCTTGTGGCAACACCTGGAAAGGCCATTGCCTGTCTTCCAGGTAAAGGCAAATGGGTCCTGACTGTCAGGTGTGATAGCAATGGAGAAGAAGGCATTGGCCAAACCCGCAACATAAAAGTATCGACCCAGCACTGGGGTGAGGTGCTTGAGCTCCATCAAGTCAATAATGTTAGGCACTGCTGCGTGCGATGGAGGAGTGACTTTATTCAGTTCCCAGTAATCCACAGTCACCCTCCACAGCCCATCCAGCTTCCATGCAGGTCATACCAGGGAGTGGAAAGGGATAAGTGCTGGGCGTATCACCCCTGCCTCTTCTAACTTCAAGACAGTTCATCCTATTTCCTCATGGCTCCCAGGTAGTTGACACTGCTTTGCGCGCACGACCCACGTAGCCTGTGAGAGGGTCAGGGGCATGTAGTGTGGATGTCCTCAGGCTATTGTTCTTACCATGCGAATTCACAAGTGAGATTCTCTCTGCATGTTGTTGAGCCAATCACCAGTCAGCGTCCACCGCCAGGATGTGTTCAGGGGAAACACAGACATCATAAGGGCGCAGAGCCAAGCACCTGATACCCGGTGTCACCTGGGCTCTCCAGACTGCGATACAGTGACCTCCGTACCCTTCTTTGCATGCAGTCGCTCTTGTGAGATGGTCTGGGTTGCCATGTACTGGCACTGATTCAGCCCTGGTGTCCACCAATGCTAGTACGTGCTGTACACTCTTTGGGGACCAGTAAGTAGTCAGCTTTACGTATGGCCTCTGGCCTCCCAGGTCCTCATTAACTCAGTACCTCGGCCTGCTTCCTAATCTGGATAAAAGGAAGCCAGCTCATGTCTTCCGGCTTCACTGGGGCTGCGTTGGCCTTCTGGCCTGTCGGCCGGTACAGAGACAGCAACCTGCCCGAGGGCTGCGCCTCTATCTTACCTGAGGTGAACCAGCAGCCAGCAGGGCTATCCAAATTTGGCGCTGCCTGACCTTCAGTGGCCCCAGAGCCTGTCCATGGAGGGGTAGCCTCGCTTGGCGGAGGCCGCCCATGTTTTTCTCCTTTGGTGGCACAGTTGTTTCAGCTCTTGCCTTACCTCGGAGCTTTACTTCCGCACCCCCCGGTCAGGCTAAGGCGTCTATAGCATTGTGGATTGGGCAATCAGTGAAGGGGGCTCGGAGGGCTGCCGCTGTCCTGAAGGTGCTAGTCAGCCCCCTTGGCACACACGATCAAGTCCTTCACGTCTGCCGTGAGAGGGTCCTCGTCGGAGCTATGATACTGCATGGTGAACGTCAGTTTTCACATCCCCATTTCACGTAGCACAGTTACTAAGTCTAGGTAGATTGTTCATTCATGTCTTGGTCCAGCAAGTCACCTGAATTTGCCCAAACCAGGTGGCGTCATCAACCAGTTCATCAAAGTCTGGTTACCTGCTCGCAGGGCTGTCCTTTGTACATCTTGTAGAGCGTGTCGCATGGGGGTGGTGCTAGCTACACTAGCTATTTGGGACATCTCTGTGGGCTTAATTCCATGTTATCAGCCCTGTCCTCCTATAGCTATAGCAGCCACACAGCCACTATTTAACCCATTTGCTTCGTTGTGCCGGCTCCCTTAACTCTATTGCCACATAGGTCATGTATGCTGTGTGATGGGTAGAGATGGGTGGATCCCCCTGTCTTTTGGGGCCACAGCATCCTTCACCTCCACCTTCTGTCCAATACCAAGCCTTACGTGCAATACTGGGCAACTCTTCTGGTGATCGGACTTATGGTTCAGGAGGAGGCAGTGCTGCTCCCTGTGCCCCACAACATGACTTCTGTGGCAACCAGTTGTTGACCCAGGTCTTCTTTGGTCTGTTGGTGCCCTACTTGTTTGAGGAGGCCTTCTGCCTCTTGACCCACATGGAGGAAGAGTGAAAAATAACTAAGCCACTTGCCCTGCCGACTCATGGTGCGGGGGATTTGCATGTCTATCACTTCTAAGGCTTTCAAAACCTTCCTGGGTGCCAGACGGCTTCCCAGTCCTTGGGGCCCTTCCAAGCCACTAAAAAGGTGGTTACAGGTAACCAAGATGAGGCCAGGGAAGCATGTCAGCACCCCCTGGGCTCTTCCTCACAGTCAGGCACTGTTTCCACAGACACCGAGGGGACGCTCACCTCATCCTGCCAACTGTGCATTATTGGGGTCAGGGGTAACTTTGCAGGTGAAGTCCCCAAGGAGAAGAGAGCATGTGAAGACGGCATCAGCAACAACAGCAGCAAGAACAATAAAGAACAATCTTTATCATCCAGCTGATATGTATTGGCCATTATCAAGCTTTCCATGCCTGTGTCCTGTCATAACCGTGTAGCACATGCATGGTTGTCTCTGCTAAATCATGCTTACATAAGGGTGTCCCCTTGTGCACATGCGCTAGACAGTGGGTCGTGTCCTTATGGGTCCTCCAGTACCCTGGGCTTTGAAGCAGTCTCTAGTAGCTCCCCACGTGTGGGCTTGAACTTGTGATCTTACCATCTCCCCTTCCCAGAGGACTGGGATTTCAGGCAGGCCCCGGAAGCCCAGCAGCGCGGACTCTTAACTCACCTGTTGGAGGAACTTAGTTTAGTGTCCTCTCCTCAGGGTGTTTTGAAGTGAGGTACTTTGGGACCAAAGAGAGCAACTTCTGTTTCCTACTCAGTTTCATTCTTTTTAACTTTGCCAGTGGTGGGGCTAGCATAGGAATTCTGCACATTCTTTTATTTGAAGATCCAAAAAAGAATGAGATGAAATACATCAAAGTCATTGCCTTAGAATAGGCACTATTAAAGATAGCAGTTCAGCCATCCAAAGCTTTTCCCACAGGATTAAAAAGAAACAAAAAACAACAACCAAACAAATCTAAATTACATTGTAAAGGAATAGGATGAAATGGGATTTGACGGCAGCCTAGCAACCACTGACTCTATCTCTGTTATTGGTGAGATTTAAGTATGTGGAAGTAGGTTAAGGTGTCCTATTCCTGGTGCTTTGGGCTGGTTCCTTAGCCAAATGGGTAATTGAAGAGGAGGTGGCTAAGGCCTGGAAAACATCATAGGCACTTAAGGCCAAACTGAAAGAGAGAGAGAGAGAGAGAGAGAGAGAGAGAGAGAGAGAGAGAGAGAGAGAGACTTTTCTTAGAAGAATATTGCTTAAGTGAAACAGATCTCTTATCCTTCAGCAAGGAAAATTAACAAAGCTTTTAGGATTGTCAAATATTATGTAATACAACTTTTTTTTTTTCTTTTTGTGGCGCCAGAGATTGAACTCATGACCTCGCACTTGCCAGGCAGGCACTTAGGACACTGAGCCAAATCCCCAGCCCTAATTATTTTTTTTTTGTAATACATGTTCATGTTTACACTTTAAAAAGGAAACTTCTACCTGGCAAGTGTGAGGTTGTGAGTTCCATCTCTGGTACCAATAAATAAATAAATAAATAAATAAATAAATAGGAAACTTCTGTGAATTTATTCTCTTCTCTCAGCCTGGCACTGAGTAGGATAAAACAAATAAAGATAGGTAGAAAAGAGACAAGGAAAATTATAATTTTAAAATTGTTCTAGGTGGGTGTGGTGGTGCATGCCTATAATGAATCCTAGCGTTCAAGAGGCTGAGGCAGGAGGATCACTGGGAGTTCAAGGCCAGCCTGGGGTACATAGTGAATTCAAGGCCAGCCTGAACTGCATAGTGAGACCCTATCTCAGAAAAACAAAACAAAGCAAAGTAAAGCAAACCAAACCAAAACAAAAAATTGTTCTTTTAAGAAACTGCATTTTCAGGACACAAAGTTAACTAAGGTTAAAATGCTCCCCCCCATAAATCCCTTTATGTTTTTTCCCTCCCAGACTACTCACCAGCAAAATTTCTAAGTGTTAAAATATTTAAAAGTCTGTAAATAGGGCCTATGCCTTTTTCCTGTAAATTGGGCCATGTGTTTTGGCTGATACCATAGATTCACAAATGCCACAGGTCTCCACCCTCAGGAAACAGCACCAGTAATTGGGTACCACATCTCTAAACTTCAGACGCATACTAACAGTCTACAGTCTAAGTTAGCCCACTAACGGTAACCTAGACACATCCTAGATCAATGACGGCGAACTTTTTAGAGCTTTCAATGATAATGAATAGCCGCTGCAGGATGTGTGCCGTAGGTTCACCACCACTCATCACAGGTCTTGAGGACACTCTCGAAATCACGTAAATGCCCCAGCCCCAGATCACAATGCACCTGCTCTTGAGTGGCCCACACTTCTTTCTGAGCGTGCACCTCTGTGATTGTGCTTGATAAATCTGTGTGCGCCTCTCACTGATGCGTCCTGAAATGCTTTTCAATGACTGTGACGTCACATAGAGGCCCAAACATCTGTCTGCTTCATTGTATGATCATGTTGCTGTAGGTGATGGGTCCCAGACAAGTTTCTAGGTTTTTGTGTGTGAAGAATTAAGAATTGGATGTGGCACATGATGGTAAAGATAAAGCAGCAGAGATTAACGAAGTAGGGGTATCATGGTAAATTTTTTGAAAGGTGCATTATGGAGGATGTATAATGCCCGTGTTTATTTTTTAGGAGTATTTCTATTGATGAATTATTAATTTTAATTGTATGAATTTGGTTATATTAAACAATATGTACTTAATGGGAAAATAAACATCAATAAAATATTAAATTTTTAATACGTAATGAGTGTTTAGAATAAGCGACAACATTTCCACATCAACTGTTTACCTGCTTACAAAATCTAAAAAATAACAGCAGAAAGAAATTCTTATGTGCATTACAATAAAAATACAAAGGAAACTTTACCACAGAAATGATCTTTACTTGAATTATCACATGGAAGGCAGTTTTCACACATGAAAACAGCATGTCTCATACACAAATATTGCTTTTTTTTTTTTTTTATCTTTTTTGAGACAGGGTTTCATAGTGCAGTTCAGGCTGGCCTTGGGCTCCCTTTGTAGCCCAGGCTGGCCTTGAACTTGCAGCGATCCTCCTGCCTCAGCCTCCCAAGTCACAAATATTGCTTACACTGACAGCACATGTGTTTTGTTTTCCTATCTTTTGGTCAGGTCATATTTGTTACCTGCCTTGTCTGCCTTGTTTGTCAGGAGAGTCCTATTATATTGTACCATGTGCACTTAAAAGGAAAATAAAATATTCAATAAAATAAAATAAAATATCAATATATAAAGAGTGTTTAGGATAAACTAACATTTTCTACATCTACTGTTTCATTACTAAATCTAAAAAATAACAGCAGAAATAAATTTCTATGTGGAAAAAAAAAAGAAAACGCAAATAAAACTCTACCACAAAAATAATCTTTAGGCTGAGGATTTAGCTCAGCCACGTAAGTGCCTGCCTGGCAAGTGTGAGGTCATGAGTTCAATCTCTGGTACCAAAAAAAAAAAAAAAATCTTTACTTGAATTATCACACCTAATGCAGTTTTCACACATGAAAACAGCATGTTCCAGACACGTGTGTCACTTACACTGACAGCACATGTGTTTTTCTTTCCTGTATATTTTTCTAGTACATACTTGACATCTTGCTGATCTTCCTGTTTTCTTAGGAGGTTCTTGTGATTTTTTACCTGTCTGTTCACCATCTGCTCCAGAATTCTTTTGCAGTGTTCTTTGAGCAGACATATACTGTTCTTCCTCTGTTGTAATTCATCATTTATCAATTCTAGTTCCAATCCTCTAAGAAAATTTCTCTGTGATATTTTGTGCTTG
>RJWT010013324.1:0-21864 GCA_004365215.1 Cuniculus paca | reverse complement strand
TTTCCTTTCCTTTCCTTTCCTTTTCCCTCCCCTAGTCTCTGCTAATTGTTGTCTCTCTCTCCATTCATTCCCAGCATCCCTCCCTACCTTACACTGAAGTCTAACCTGTGCACACTTCATTAAAAATAAAACTCTCTACCCCTTTCTCTGTCTGTCTCTGTCTGTCTGTCTGTCTCTGTCATATATATATATATATATATATATATATATATATATATATAGCTTCAAGGAGGAGAGATTTATTTGGAATCAGTTTCAGAAATTTTGGTTCACAGTTGCCTGACTCCAAGGCAGAAATTGTGTGGTAAATAGAGCTGGATAGAGGAAAGATACTCACATCATGGTGTTCAGAAAGCAGACAGCCAAGTGAGGAGCTGGGAGAGTGATGCACCTTTCTATGTGACACCTCCATAACTCCCTCTTCTGACCAGGCCCTACCTCCTGACTGCACATGCAGCAATAGCAGGCTCACGATCCAGTCACCTTGCAAAAGTCCCATCACTGAACAGAAGAGTGTGTGAGGGGTTGTTCTTCATTTGAACTCTACACTAGTTTAAACCGTTTGATCCCCTTGGATTACTGCAATGTTGAGATCAGCATTGTACAATATGGTGACTGATATGAACACATTGTTCTTTAAATTTATTAAAACTAATTTATAACTTGTTAATTATGAAAAATAAAGTAAAAGCTCAGTTCTTGCATTGCACTAGCCAAATTTCATATTTTATATTGTCACATGTGACCAACTGTTATATTGGACCCTGCAAATATAAAAGATTTCCATCAGAATAGGAAGTATTAGTAGCGAGAATTCTCTAATTTTACAGTGAAGTTACTCCACCAACAGCAAGTATTCCAAATATTCTTAAATTATTGGAGATCTGTTTTAAAGTTGTATTTAGAAGTGATTATAAGAAATTAGATTACTAATCATGAGTATCAGTTGAATGTTTGCTCTGAAATCCATATATGACCCTTTCCCTAGTCACTCTGTAATTCAGAAAATTGTATATCAGTAGATCCTTGTGCTTTAGTACCAGGTTACTCATGACCAAGGGAGAAAATATACTTGTTTCATACATCTCTTGAGATAGCTGTGCTTCTCACTTCATCTGGCTTCATCAGGCCTTCTGGGTTCTAACTCCCTTCTCATGACTTCAATTTCTCTGCCATAGTCCTAACACTTCTTTCATCTCTCAGCTTCACCCAAGTTAGTATCTCTGGTCCTTGACATTCACTGAGTCTCTCACTGTTTTTGGTTTCTCTTTCTAGTGCTTTCACATCCTGATTAAACAATTCCGTGTATTAAGTGCCACTTCCCTCTACTTTTTTTGTTTTTAAATGAGAATTATGTTTATTTTACTGACTTCATCCTGATTAATATACAGATAAATTTAAATGTCATGAATTTTGCTTTTAATAAACTGTATCATTAAAATGATACATTATTTAATGTCCTCAAAGCAGAAATTACTTAACGGGAAAAAAATGTGCAGCTTAAAATAAAAGTAATCTTACCATATTTTTATTTTGTTTGTGGAATAAGAAATGACTTTGAATTACTCTATTCAGCATCTGTAAAATAACTGTGGTTTTATGTCGAGGTTCTAAATAGAAGTTATAATAAGTAATATTTCCCATAAGCCACTTCTGAATTCCTAGGAGGTCTTTCAGTTAAAGTCTATTCCAATGTTACCTTACATAAAGAAAAAAGAGAGGTTAAATATGTGGAAATGTTTTTACTCTTATTTTTTCCCATAATGAGAGTTCTGAAATTAGTATGCTGCTTTCATGAAATTTCCAGTGTAAAACATTTGAATGTTCTCATTGTGATTTAAGAAGTCAATCTAAGATGGAAATTGGGGATAATTACCTTCCCTTTACAGAGGGGAAAAATTCTCAGAGGCATTTACAACAATAATATAACTTTGCTTTTATCAGATGGAATGGTATGTGAGGAGATTTTTAATTATGTCAAGGCTTACTTTAGCTTAAAAAAACTATATTAAAGCAAATTTCAGAAAAATCTGAAAAATATTTAATAATACATTTCATACTTTTCTAATTTAGTATTTAATTTTCCTAAACTTTTTCTCCAACATTTCAATATTTCAGAACCCTGGTTCTATTAAAATGTCAAAAATATCTTTGGAAATTTCAAAATTAAGGGTGTGTTTTCCACTTCCTCAGTCAGGAAAGTGAATTGAATCTTTTTATTATGTTGTTTTCAATATTCAAATCTGTCACCATGTGTATTGAAAACTTATGTATCTCTCTTTCCATATATATATATATATGTATGTTTGTGTCTATGTACATGTATATATGTGTATATTTATGTATATACATGTGCACACACTTGCATAATGTTAAAAACCATGTCCTATGTATTCCCACTAATTGCTGCCTTGTTCTGTGTTTTTTAAATGACTCTTTCCACCTGTCAGAGAAAACTATACCTTTCAAACTGAGTCAAAACTCTTTCAAGAATTTTAAAAAATATGTTCCAAGTCACTGATTCCATTCTGCTCAAACTGTTTTTCTTATACCCAACATTCGTAATTATTGAAGGAATTGTAAGGTATTAAATCTATGGAATCTGTTATAACACATCAAGGAGTCCGAGGATAACTATTTATATATTGGATCATCATTGAAAAAATCACTATCTTCCTTTTAGAGGAGGCTATAACACTAAGTGAAAACATACTCATACTCATTTTTACTTATGGATATCTATAAGTCCATGCAATGTTAACAGAATAAAAGGATTAATTACAAATGCTAATGATTACTAAAAACACATTTTTCTTGATAAACTTATATAATGACTCACTAGACTGTATAAGGAGACCGAAATCATAATCTATGGTTCAGAGACCAAACTGGTTAGAGTAATCTCTAATACTGAGCTCCTCTCCTTCTTGCTCATCAGTGAGCTCTAATTCAAAGTACTCCATGGCATATTTATACACAGTGTGTCAGATGTTGCAGGCATCAGTGTGAGTATGGCTGTGATTAGAACCACACACAAAACACTCTCACCCACCAAATATGTGGACCAGTCAGGTTTATGCACCTTTGATCTTGAGACCCTCAGTTAGTGAATTAGAGGTTGTGGCAAGTATGGAAACTACAGGGGCTTATCCTTGCAACACCTGTGAATGTGGCAGCAAAAATCAAGCCCATTGTATCTGTGCTAGACATGAAGTCCCAGATAGTAGGTTTTGTGTTGATCCCAGACCTGCAGTACCCAGACCCAGTCCTCTTCTACATCCATACACGCTGGCTCTTGGATAATATTATGAGGTTTAAATGGCAAACTTTGGGCTTGGGATTTAGCACAGTGGTTCAGGTGCTTGCCTGGTAAGCACAAGATCATAAGTTTGATCCCCAGTACCAGGGGAAAAAAAAAAAAGAATATGCTTTAAAAAAAAAATAAATGGCAAATTTTGCGTGATAGTACCCTCTACTTCCCACTACCCAGAGAAGCACACTTGCAAGTACTCAGGTGCTTAACAGATCTGTGTCACATTCTTTACTTTCCTGGGTCTACAGTGAATTTCTGGTACAGCTAAATTGAAGAGAAGTTGCTGCTGGATCTTACACACACACACACACACACACACATGTGCGCATGCGCACACACACACACACACACACATGCACACTGCCTGAGTGTCTAAATGCCCATGCATGCAACCAGCACATACAATAGGATGCTTCTAAAGATGTCTTCCCAGAACTGTCTAAACCCACTGAGAATGTTATGGTTTCTATCTAGGTGGCCCCCCAAACCTCATGTAGTCATGGAAGCAGCTGAATCTAGCATTTGTGGTTGATTCATTGTCTAGTCTTGGGATTGGTAGTATGAGTTCTGCATCCTCCCAGGGTGGAGCCGACATACAATGTAAGGTCAAGAAGGAGGTGGATTTTTCCCTCTTTTGAGCGGTTCATTCTTGCCACTTGCAGGTGCCATGAATGGCTGCCCCCTCAGTCATGCCACCCTTTCTCAGAGCCAACTAAATCTGGACTGAAACCTCCAAAACTGTAAGAAATAAACCTCTCCTTTATTCACTTTGGGTGTCCAGTATTTTGTCTCAATGAGAAAAAATAACCAAGACAGAGAAATTCAGGAAATCTATTCTACACTAGCTCAGTACCTGTGTAGAACAGAACCTAGGTTTCCCATCTACTCACATGCATATGTGCCTGATAGCAGACTATCCATTTCCAGAGTATAATAGAACTTTCTTTTGCAACTTGCTGAGGGGGAACTTTCCTCTCTACTAAGCTACTGCCTTTTTGGTGTTTAAGCACAATGTTTCTCTTACTGTTTCTCTTGATGTTCTAAATGTCTGTATTTCTGGTTTTCATCTAGTCAGTGATTCTCTCAAATTGTACTCCAGTATCTTCCAACGGTTCTCTACATCACTTATAAAGCCACTCATATGTTTATTTACTTCAGTCTGTGAGAGCAGCCTGAAAACATTGCATCTCTAGTGCACCATCTTTCTTCTCCACTCTCCATTCCTCTTTTTGTTTTTCTAATTTATAGTCATTGTTTAAGGTGATGCATGAGACACTACAGAACAAAATTATGGTATAAAGCAAGGTTACATATGCATGTTTTCAATTAGCAGGTATTATTGGGGCTGTATTATTTTCTTTTTATTGTGCATCCTTTGATTTTGAATACAGATGAAGAATAGTAATCATTCTCTAGAGGACATAATTTAGTACTAATAAATGAATTTCAAAAGTGCTACAGTGGACCCTAGAGTTACAACCAACTTTGCACACAGCAACTTGGGTTATGTTCACAGTGTTAGCTTTAAGATACCACCAAAGTCTTCAATTATGACTCCAATGCTGGTCACTTGTGTGGTTGTAAATAAAGACTTACAATGCCAGAAAAGCATATATAAGCATACATAAATGTCAGTCTGAGCCAAGATGCGCATTTGTGGACATGATTTTGATCAATGATTTATATAATCACTATGATTATTGCTGTCAAAATGACCCCCAAATAGCTAGAACAGAAGCTAAGGAAGAAAGGAAAGGTAAAAAAGATATCAAAATAAAAAGAATAGTGCTAAAGAAAAGACAGAAACAGAAAACCTTAGACCAATTTTTAGTTCTGAAAAGGTTGAAACCTGTTGAGCCAGAAGCTGGGATTAATCTTTTTACTAAGAAAAGTCTAGTAAAGGGGTGTCTTAGGAGGTTTCAAATGCATTATATTTCCATTATTTCTTATGGGAACAGGTCTTGAATTACACAGCCAACTTGAATTATAACCACCCCTTGCGAATGAATTGAGTTTTTAAGTCAAGGGTCGACTGTAGATTATTAGTTAGTTAACACTTGAATCAAACACAGAAAGGAACAATTACAAACAGATATAGAGCAAGGGAAATAACTGCTATTTTTTCAATTTTCAAGGAAGTGATTTAGTACAAAATACAACTGAGTAGTTGTCTTGTATTTTTCCAGGAGTCAAAGAGATGAGAATCATGTTTACACATCATCTCCATTTTCAGTCCTAAATCCAAGAATTCAGTCTTTCACTTGTTGCAACCAAAATATATTTCAAATCAGTTCACTTCTATTTACACTCTATCTTATAGAAGGGATTATTAGCCTTGGCTAATTTACTATTATTCCTCCCTTGGGTTATGGCTTTGATATACTAAGACCCTCTGAAAGATAGAGTAAATCCAAAATGGCTGCCATAATATATCTTGTTATTTTTGAAATAGCTGCCCATTACATCTGACATAATAAAATTAAACAAAACAAACAAAATAATACACAACCAAACAAAACAATGAAAATGTTGAACTTCAAAACAAGATAATAAAGAATTAACAGTGGTTACACTTTCAGAATGAGATCTCCCAATAGATGCTACATTGTGTATTGTTATCCTCTTAATAGATGATCAGACTCCTGGCTTTAGACCTGCAAAGTCATTGAAACAGTAAACACTACAAACATTAAATTGTATTTAGCTCACAGCCTGTGTTTCTCCAGATCAGCCAGTTGCTTTTGTGGGGAGGGGCTTGGCTTTTCTTGTTTCCCAGTCCGCATGCCAAAAGGGGCTGGCATCTGACTCTCTCCTCAGTGGCCCTGCATAGTGCCAATTCACAGGGAGGGCTTGCTTCTTATTGAATTCTTGTTCTCTTCCCCCCACAGTCCACAAACAACACTGACCCACAGGAAAGACTGGTATCTGGCTGTCCCCCAAGCAGCCCACATATGGTGCCAACTTGGTGAGAGGGCTTGCTTCTTGTTGACATCTTGTTTTCTTCTCCCACAGTCTGCAAATGGTGCTGACTTATGGTAAAAGGCTGGGGTCTGGCTGTCCCCACATGGCCTGCACCTGGTGCCAATTCACTGGGAGGGCTTGCTTCTTGTTGATTTCTTGTTCTCTTCATCCACAGTCTGTATATGGTGCTGATTCACAGGAAAAGGCTGGCATTTGGTGTCTCCCCAGCAGCCCCCACATGGAGCTGCTTCACAAGGAAGGCTTGCTTCTTGTTGACCTATTGGTGATTTCTTCTGATGTGAAAAAATTTTTTATAAAGATGAGATCCCATTGTTGATTCTTTGAAGTATTTCTTCTGCAATTTGGGTTTTGTTTGTGAACTCTACCCACCCCCCATCTTCAAGATTTATACCTACTTTTCTTCCAGTAGATTTAGTAATTTTGTTTTAATATTTAGATCTTTGATGAATTTTGACTTTAGTGCATGATAATAGACATATATCTAGTTTTAATCTTTGGATGTGGAAAGCCAGTTTTTCCATCACCATTTAATAAAGAGGCTTTCTTCTAGTGAACGTGTTTAGCCCCTTTGTCAAAGATAAGGTGGTTCAATGTCTTTGTAGTTGTATTTGCATCTTCTAATCTGTTGCAGTGATCCTCAGGTCTGTTTTTTAGCCAGTACCATGTTGATTTTATCACCATATCTTTGTAGTACAATTTCGAGTCAGGGATTGTGATGTCTTCTACCTTGCCTTTGTTGCCTGGGATTACTTTTGCTATTCTAGGTCACTTCTGTTTCCAAATAAATTTTAGAAATATTTTCTCTAGATCTGTGATGTATGTTAATGGTATTTTGATCAGGATTGCATTAAATCTGTATTGCAGTTTTGGTAGTATGGCCATTTTAACAAGATTGGTTCTTCTTATTTGTAAGCAACAGATATCTTTTCACTTTTTGATAGCCTCTTCAATCTCCTTTTACAGAGTACTGTAAATTTCAATATGTACATACACCTAAGCATTTATTTTGGGGTGCTATTATCAGTCAATGAAATAGAAATTGTAATTAAAATCTTACCAACAAAGCCAATATTAAAAACTGTTAGAGAAAAGAAAAAGATTCCCTATAAAAGAAAAGGAAAACCCAATTAAAATTATGGCCAACTTCTCAACACAAACCCTCAAATCAAGAAAATTTTGGAAGGAATTATTTCAAGCCTGGAAAGAAAAAAATAAACTTCCAACTCCGATTCTTGTGCCCTGCAAAACTATCGTTCAAAATTAGTGGAGAAATAAGACACTTCCATAACAAAAAACAATTGAAGAAATTGCTGTCCACCATACCAACCCTAGAAAGAGTACTGAAAATATTCTAGATAGACAGAAATTACCAGATTTCCAAGAACAATGACAGAAATAAACAGTCAGGCAGGGCAAGAAATTAAACAAAGGAATAAAGCAGGAAATCAAAAACAGGAAAGTAACATGACAAGGTAAGTCAAAATATATCAGTTATAACCATTACCTAAATTCACCAATCAAAAGAAATAGATTGGCAGAATGGATCAAGAAACAAGATCCAACAATATACTTTATACAAAACACACATTTAACTCAAAAAATAAAAACTCATAGACTTAAAGTCAAAGGATGGAAAACAATACAGTGGGCAACAGAAACCCAGAAACAAACAAGGGTAGCTATACTGCTGACAAAAAACTGAACTTCAAACCAAAAATGATCAAAAGAGATAAAGAAGGTCACTACATACTTGTTAGGAGAAAAGTTCAAAAGGAAGAGATAGTAATCTTCAATATATATATACCAAATATAGGAGAACCCAGGTATATAAGACAAATATTAATAAACATGAAAAATCAAACAAGCAATAACACAATTGTAAAGGGGGACCTTCAAACCCATTGTCACAAAGAGATAGATCAACTAGACAAAAAGTTACAAAAGAAATAACAGAACTGAATCAAGCGTGATCAAATGGACTTCATAGATGTTTACACAGTGTTCCACCCAACGAAATCAGAATGCACATTCTTCTCAGCTGCACATGGGATGTTCTCTAAGATAGACCATATATTAGCCCATAGAACTTGGTTAAATAAATGCAAAGGAATTAAAATTATCCCATGCATATTATCTGAACATAGCACAATGAAATTGGAAATTAATGACAAAAGAAATCATAAAAACTCGATAAACACATTGAAATTAAAAACACCCTCCTGAACAACTGATGTGTCACAAATGAAATTGAAGAAAAAATTTAAAAATATCTACAATCAAATGAAAATGTAAATACAATGTACTGGGACTTCTGGGACTCAATGAAGGTAGTCCTAAGATAGAAATTTATAGCAGTGAATTCTCAACTCAGGAAAATCAAACAAGCACAAATAAACACTTTAATGCTGCATTTCAGACTTCTAAAAACAGAAGAGCAAGTCAAGTCCAAAGATTATATTCTTAAAGTCTTTGCCTACACCAACATGTTTAAGAGTTGTACCTATTCTATCTTCCAGTAGATTTATTGCAACTGTTTTAATATTTAGATCTCTGATCCATTTTTATTTTAGTTTAGTGCTTAGTGAAAATTATGGGTCTGATTTCAATTTTCAGCATATAGAAAGCCAGTTTTTCCAGCACTACATATTGAAGAGAATATCTTTCTTCCAGTAAACATGTTTGGCTCCTTTGTCAAAGGTAAAGTGGCTGAGTATGTTTGGAGACGATTCTCCAAATTCTAATCTGTTCCATATAACCTTAGGTCTACTTTTTCTCACTACTATGGTATTTACACCACAATAGCCTTGTAGTATAATTTCAAGTCAGGGGTTGTGATACCTATGGCGTTGCCTTTATTGACCAGAGTTGCCTATGATCTTTTAGGTCTCTTCCAGTTCCAAATAACTTTTTGGATTATTTTCTCTAATTCTGTGAGATATGCTATTGGTATTTAGATTAATATTATGTTAAGTTTTTACAACAATTAGGGATATATTTCCATTTCTTGATATTCTCTTCCTTCTCGTTTTTCAGAGTGCTGCAGTTTTCAATATAAAAGTCATTTACTTCATTTGTTAAATTGATTCCTAAGTACTTCATACTTTGGATGCTATTGTAAAGGTGCTGTTTTCCTAGTGTCTCTCTCCATGAGTTTTTTATTCATGTACAGGAAAGCAATTGATTTTTGAGTGCTGACTTATCCAGCTATGCTGATGAATTAATTTGGTTATTAAATCAGTAAACCTTTGGGTGGCATGTTTGGAGTCTTCTATGTAGAATATCATTTCATCTACAAATAATGATAATATGACTTCTTCCATTCCTATTCTTATTCTTTTTAATTATTTCTCTTGTCCAATTGTTCTAGATAGTGTTTCCAGAACGGCATTGCCTAAGAGTGTAGTCTGTGGCCATCCATGTCTCATTCCTGATTTTACAATGAAAGCTTTCAATTTTTGTCCATTTAGTATGATGTTGCATTTGGATTGTCACAGATGGTTTTTATCACATTGAGATAAAGACCATCTACTCCAATTTTATGTCAGGTTTTTTTTTTCATGAATGGGTGTTGGATTTTGTCAAACACTTTTTCTGTATCTACTAAAATGATTATATGGCTTTTGTGCTTGGCTCTGTTACTAAGGTTAATTTATTGATTTGTGTATGTTGAACCATTCCTACATTCCTGGGATTAAGCCTACTTGATCATGTTATATAATCTTCCAGTTGATTTGCTGCATTCTATTTGCCAATATCTTACTGAGGATTTTTGCATATATGTTCATTAGGGAGATAGTCCTGTAGTTTTCTTTTTTGGTTGGATCCTTCTCTAGTTTAGGCATCAAGGTAATATTTGCTTCCAGGAATGATTTTGAGAGTGTTGCTTCCCTTTCAATTTCATTAAAGTATTTGAGAAATAACAGCATTAATCCTCTCTTAATTTATTGCAGAATTCAACAGCAAATCTGTCAGGACCCAGACTTTACTTTGTTTGTAGGGTTATCACATTTTCAATTTCATTGACTGATACTGTGTATTTAAAACTTTTATAACTTCTTGATTCAGCTTTGTTAGTTCATATTTATCTAGGAATCTGACCATATATTCTCCTTTTCCAATATATTAGAATACATCTTGTTGAAGTAGATATTAATAATCATCTGGATTTCTGCAGGATTTGTTGTGATTTCACCCTTTTCACACCTAATTATGTGAATTTGAGTCGTTTGTTTCCTTTATTTGATAAGGTTGGCTAAGGGTTTCATGATTTTATGTTTGAAAGAATCAACTATTTGATTCATTAATTGTTTTGTTTTTTTTAGTCTCCATTGAACCTCTGCTCTGATTTTTATAATTTCCTCCCTTGTATGAGCTTTGGGCTTGACTTGCTCTTCTTTTTCTACAAGTTGGAGGTTCAACATTAGGTTGTTTATTTGAGCTTACTCTGGTTTTCTAATGTGCTAGTTCACTGTTGTGAATTTTTCTCCTAGGACTGCTTTCATAGTGTCCTATAAGTTTCAATATGTTGTGCTGACATTATTGTCCAATTGTAGAGACTCTAATTTCATATGTGACTTTTTGGTTATTCAGAAGTGTATTAATTAATTTTCATGTGTTTATGACTTTCTCGTATTTTCTTTTACTATTCACTTCCTATTTCATTGTACTATATCTTGTAATACGAATGGGATAGTTTCTGCTTATGCATACTTCATGAGCTAATATATACTATTTTGAAGAATGTCCCATATGCATCTGAGAAGAATTTGTATTCTGATGTTTTGGGGTTGAACACTATGTTGACATCTATTAAATCCATTACTTAAAAACTTTGGTCCAGTTTTGATTATTCATTGTTGATTTTCATCTAGTTGATCTATTTGTGACTGTGGTTATTGAGGTTCCCCATTATAATGACATTAGTGCTTATTTGATTTTTTTCATATCCACTCATATTTATTTTACATAGTTTGGTGTACTGGTATTTGTTGCATATATATTTATGATTGTTATCTCTTTCTCTTGAATTGTTCCTTTTACAAAAATGTAGTGACCGTCTTCATGTCTCTTAATTAGTCTTTATTTGAAATCCACTTTGTCTGCATACAGAATAGCTACTCCTGATTTCTTTCCAGGTTCCTGTCACATGGAGTATTGTCTTCCATCTTTTAACTTTCCATCTATGAATTTCTTTTTGACTTAAACATGTTTCTTGTATGCAGGATATTGTTGGATCTTGTTTCTTGATCCATTCTGCCATTTTGCTTCTACTGATTTCTGTATTGAGATCATTAACATTGATGGTTGTAAGTTATATGTATTAACATAACCTTGTCATGTTACTTTCCTGTTATTTCCCTTTTTCCTCCTCTATTTAATTGCTTGCCTCACCTAGTGGATTCATTCTGCTGGAACTTATGGAGTTGTGGTTCTTGTTTCTCTTTCTTGAATGTCCTTCAGAACATTTTGGAGTGTTGGTTTGGTGTTCATGAATTTCCTCTGGTGTTTTTGTCATGAAATATCTTATTTATCCATCAACTTCAAAAGATAATTTTATGGGTTACATCAATCAGGATTGGAAGTTGTTCTCTTTTACAGCTTGTAATACTTCATATATCAAGCTTTTTTCAACTCAATGATTTGTGTTGAGAAGTCTTCTGTTATTCTGATGGGCTTTCTTTGTAGGTGATTTGTTTCGTTTCTCTATTAATTTTTAGTATTCTGCTCTTGTATTTAATTTCTTGGATTTTAACCATCACATACCTTGGCATAGATTTGTTTTTGATCATGGATAATTAGAGTTCTATATCCTCACTTATCGGTATGCCAAATTCTTTTTTCTTTCTTGGGAAGCTTTCTATCATTTCTTTTGTGAAGATTTTTTTAATGTCTTTTGTGTTATCTCTTGATTTTTCATTGACTGGATCAATCTTATGTTGGTCTTTTGATCATCTAGCAGCTCTTTGATTAATTTTTCATGGTTCCTAGCTATTTTAAAGAAATCTTTCTTTTCATGATTTCTAACCACAATCCTGTCTTCTACAGCTGATGTTCTGTCCACACATTGAATTACTCTGCTGTGTATGCTTTCAATGGAAGTTTTAGTCTCCTGGATATCTGTTTGAATCTGTTATATACATATACCATTTCTTTCCTATGTTGGGCATTCATGGTTTCTCTGTTTCCTAAGCTCCTCTATTTTTTAGTCTGTATCTGGTCTAGAGTAACTAAGCATGTCTTTCATTATAGTCACCATTTCTATAGCCATCTGAGAAATTATTTCTAATTTCAATTTTTCTATAAACTCATTCATCTATTTTGTTTGTTTCACTGTTACCACTTTAGAGAGTCCAGGTGTGTGGTTTTTGACTTGTTTCACCTCATTGATCACTGGGTTTGCCTTTGGTGAGTGAGATACCTGGGATTGTATCTTGCTTACGTATTTTTTTATTCATTTTTTTAAGTGTCATTCCTGAATTGACACTTAAAAATTGCTTATGGCAAGTAGCTTCATTGCTAATATTTAGAACCCTTAGGAAATGACTGTTTCTCAGACATGTCTTTCAGCTGTAGCTGGCTTTTGAGTTTTGAGTCATTTGCATGATCTTATCTCTTCAATTTATTAGGAATGAGAAGTTCCTACCTACTTATTCCCTAGTCATTGGGCACTGGCCTATAGAATTGTTAATGACCCTTAGGGAATCTCAGTCTTATTATACCAGGAAGAACAATTGATTAGGTAATTATGTCACCTTAGATAAAGTGACACAATTGGCAATGATAATAGCATGAAATGCAGCCTAAAACATGAAAAATGTGCTATCAATTTACAACTTTTAACCACTTGAACTAGATTTGTGTATATATAACAAAATCTAAAACAAACCAGGAAATTATCTATAGTAAATAAACCCTCAGTGTGGTGACAATTTTACCCTAAGAGAAGAAAATTTTTAAAAAGGATAGAGAAAAGAGAAACAAAAGAAGAGGAAGAGATCAGAAGCTAACAAAGGAGGAAAAAAAATCCATTTCAAGGTGTATCTCTGTTATCACTGGTAGACAAAGTGGGCAAAATCCAGATCTGTGTTGATTAATCTCAGCAAAGGAGCCATAGCTTTATGGGAGGGGGGGTAATCAATAATCTCAGCAAGCCTACTCTTTTAGTTCCACTGAGGTTAGGCTGGTTTCTGATTGTGAGGCCAGAAGCTGATTTATTCAGATCATAACACTTTGTGTGACCTCTGTTGACTTGAATTTGGTTCCTTGATCTCAGACTTACTGGAACTCAGCAACCCTAACCTAAGTGTGGAAGCTGCTAGATGAAGTTTCCATCTCAGTTATCTCTCTCCAAAACGGCTACTAGCCAATCACCTTCTCTTCTGGGAGTTGTCTGAGCCTGAATAAATCACCAGCCACTGAAGTCTGGCTCCAGTGCTCCATTCCACGGGTTCATTTCTCTGTGGAGGCCTCTGGAGTTGCCAGTAATCACCACATCCTTTGCAGGTTTGAACTGCTCCTCCCACATAGAGTCAGTGCTCAGGAAGAAAGTGCTGCTTGCTACTTCTTTCTTGTGCAATGAGGTCTCTCTCTGTCCTCTCCTTGTGGGGTTCAATTCTTGTTTCAGACCCTTCCTGGGTCCTGGGATCCTACTTCCCTCCTCTTCCTTATGTTGTTGTATTCCAGTGTATGGTCTCCATATCTCAGAAAGGCTATTTCTCTGCTGCTCACCAATCTACCATCTTCCTACATTATTATTTCATTCTTGAGAAGAATAGGCAAAATTATGATAAATAATTTGTTTCTGGTCAAATAAATTATGACTGCTACTATCAGAAATTAAACAAAGTAACCTCAAGGTTAACAGCGTTGATGTGATTCTTCATCTAGATTTTTGTTCAACATAAATCTTATGGACATGAAGTGCAATTTGTCTTTTTCTCTATGCTTTAACCATACTGGTATTTTCAACATTTCTCCAGTGTTTCGAACTATTTTTCTTTTTAGGTTTTCCCACATGATAGTTCATTTTCTTCGTATGCTTTTCCTCCCACTGTTCACATGGTTATTTTTATATATCCTTTAGGACTAAACATAAATATCATTGTTCTGGAATAATTTCAAGATCAATGCTCAATCTATAAAAGGTCTCCATGTTGTACTTCCACAGAGTCTGCATTTTATGTATGAAAATTACGATAAAAGTGTTTTTTTTTCTATTTGCATAATAACTCTTGTCTCAAGTCAGTTTGATATGAAAAAGGATTGCATTTGTTTTGTTTAGCAAAGAATTTCCAATGCCAAGCAATAGCTGCTTTAGTGATTACTGAGCAAGTGAGGTGTGGAGGCAGATCTCTTGGTAGGAAGTTTGAGCATTCCATCTGGCAGCTTTTTTATTTTTAAATACAGGATCTTTTCAGGCAGTGAGGGATGGAAAAACTTTGGATGTATGAGGCACATTGAGGTTAACATCATTGCAGAAAGTGAAGAATGAATGTGTGGTGGTAGCAATCTGTTCTATGATTTGGTTAATTTTTTAAGTATTTGAATTGTATTTAAACTTCAGAAGTAGAGTTGAAATGAATAGCCAGAGATCAGAATTAAACCATGAAATGAAGAACTTAGAATCTCCAAACAGTTTGTACTGGTCAGCTTTCTCATTACCGAGAATAAATATTGATACTTGCAGATAAAAGGAGGAAATTATTTATTTTGGCTCACAGCTTTAAAAGTTTGAGTCCATGGCTGGCAGGTTCCAGATAGGAATATCCTAATGCAATGTATGGAGGGACAAAGGTTTTCATTTCATGGCAGCCAAAAGTACAATGTGTTGGAAAGAACATCCTAAAGGTAATGTCTAGGAGTTAGATATGGTACCTAATGTCATAACTCCATGACCCACCCAGACCCACATGGAAGCATGTTTTAGAAATCTCCGATGTGACTCTGAAGCTAACTAATCTGAAAACAAATCTTGCATGTCTTCTTGCAGGCTGTATGCATGGTCTATAGATTTTCTCATCAGATATTACACATTCCTGGCATGTCCAAGTTCTTGGAGTCCTTTTATTTCCACAGCTTTATGCACAACCTTCTTAGAATCTCCCATCCTGACCTCTCAGACCTTCCTCTGAAATTGTGTGGAAGCCTATATTACCCCAAGACTTTTACATTCTTCATGCTTGAACAACCAGCATTACGTACACAAAGCAAACTCTTCAGACAGTTGGAGCAGTAGCTAAACCCATTAGAACATGTTTGTAACAACTCCTGAGTGCTTATATTGTTGAACCAAGGTGATATAACTTTTTAGGCAGCTCTGAGTTAGCAGAGAATCCTGGGGTTCTCTTCCCACAGCAAAGATATTCCATTTAGTTCGCACTTTTATACTTTTGAACTTGTGATGAATGGGTCCTGACCAATTCCTGAGATAACCTCAAATTATCTTTCTTTATGTCCTGTTACAAAGCCCAAAGTTTCTTGATAATGGCACTAATTTTATCAGCAACCACAATAGAACCACTATTCAAATTCTGTTTACAGCATGCTAAGGCTTCTATAGCCTGAATCTCCAAATGTTTCAAATTTTTTCAGAAACCTTATTTCAAACAATGCTGAACCATATGTCCAGGTAAAGTCATAAGAGTGACCACAATTCTCAATACCAATTTTCTGCATTGGTCTGCTTTCTTTTTGCTGGAACCAAATTCCAAATACTCACAATTTTAAAAGGAAATGTTTTTTTGATTCATGATTTCAGGTTGTTCAGTCCATAGATGGTTAGTTCAATGCAGGAAAATAATTTTTAAAGGATATGGTGGAGTGAAGCTGCTCACTTCATCATGGTCAGAAATCAAAGTAGTTTGGAAAGAAAATGTGAGAGGAAAAGGCTAGAAAGAGTTGTGGTCTTCAAAGTCATGCCTCCATGGTTTACTCAGGCACATCTAATGCTGTAATTTTCTAATATCTTAGGCAACTTTCAAGACAATGAAGTAGAAATTTAAGATGGATTTTCACATTGGTAAAATATGAACAATATGTTATCATCTTAACAAGATAGGATTGCCTAATATTTCAGTCAAGTTTTAAACCACTCATTATAGTGCTATTTAAGAAATAAGCCAGGAAAGAGGAGTGTTGTGATAAGAGTGAAGAATAATTGTAACCATGAAATTAGTGGTGTTGTTTTGAATGTTGACATAGATGTAGGTGTCTGTGCTGTAATAGAGAAGATCATTGTAGATGAGGCTGTAAGGAATTTTGATGCCACAATGAGAGATAGAAGGATATATGCTAAAACTGAAAGAAAAACAGGATTAAAAGAAACAGGAATGTTGAAAAAACTAAAAGAAGGGAATTTTGATAAAAACCATGAGGATAATAACTTTCCTAGCTTTAATGAAATAATAATCTAGAAGTAGGATCCCGGAGCAATTAATTCAACACCCTTAGTCCTGATAAATCAGCATAAGAAAGATACCTTCCCTGCTTTTCATAGAACTGCATGGGAAACATTCTTTGAGAATCATGTAATATATTCAGGGCAAAAGGATGAAAGAAATTTTGGGCAGATGTAAAGGATATAAGTTCATTTATGGGTAAGAGTTTTGGAAATCAGAGTTTATTTGGAGAGCAAATGGAGAAAATGAATTTAAGGTCAGTATAATAACAGCCTTTGAAGGTAACAATTCTGCAGAAAATAAAGTATATAAAAATCTTACAGTTTGTTCATTGATGTAGGAAAATAGGTACAAAAACTATTGTGAGTTCCATCTCATCACATTTTTAAGGGACAGGGAAATTTTAAGCCTAACACGATGCAAGTCAAGAGTAGGACATGAACAAGTTGTTGTAATTGTGGGCTTCGATCAAATGCTGCTTTCTTCCTAAGCATAGATTTTAGCAACTGTCATCTTTATGCATAGGAAGAAAGTATTAAAACAAAGATTTAATTACATCAGGATGGTCATCAAGGCAGTTTAATGCATGAGTCAATTTTCTTGTTGCTGAAGCATAATACCCAGATCCTGAAACTTAAAGAAGGAGAGACTTAATTTGACTGATGATTTGAGGGATTTGGTCCATATTCACCTAGCTCTAGGCAGGAACTTCGTGGCAAAAGTGTGTGGCAGAGAAAAGTTCCTCAGCTCATGGTGGTTGCAAAGCTGAGTAGAGGAACAGTGCAGAAAGGAAGGGGCAGGGGACCAAATTGACCACAGTGCCATGCTGTAGGAAAATGTAAAGCCCTCGATGGCTACACTATGATTGAGGCATGTGTGTGTTGGTGGTGGGACTTATTTGCAGAGAGTAAATTCTAAGTCAGCAGAATTCTAGTACAAGCACACCTGGTGGTCTCTGTGTACAAAACTTATAACCATGCTCAATACTAGCACACATACATTATTGTGCATTTTTACTATAAATCTGGATTGCCATGAAGTCTGTTTGGCTGGCTAGGGACACTGAGGAGCTGGCTTGGAGCGGCCGAAGAAGATGAACCAAACTGAGCTGCAGAGGAGCTGAATAAGATGTCCAACCCAGTCCATGACTCTATGTCTCTTCTTCAGGCTACCTGAATCTCAGATAAACTTTCCCAGTTTGAATTGGTGACAAGACAATTGTTATAGTTGGCAGGGTACATCACAGCCCAGGCCAAGGCAGAAGCTTCACTAGGAGGCTGCCAGCCTGCAGCTAAGTGTTGAAAGAAGAGATGGCGCAGTTAGAAGTTGAAAGAAGAGATATAGGCTGCTTGTAATCATGTCCAAAAAGAACGAATGCTGATGCAATAATAGAACTCACCGACAAAGGGAGCTTGGGACCGGAACATACCATGCTGCTTCCCTGCAGGGAGGCCCATCCAATGGTCATACAGACAAGGAAGTGCTGAGCTACAGCCCAGAAAACCCATATAAAGGTAAAATAAACAAAGGTGACAGTGGGGCCAGGAAGGGGGCTAAGCCTGCTCCTGGGGTTTCAGATCCAGGTGTGGAACCAAAGCCAGAACCGAAAGCAGAGTCTAAATCTGGGTTCAAGTCAGAGCCAAAACCAGTCCCAAGGCCCAGGACAGGGCTCCTACAAAATAAGTCATAGGCAGCAGATCCTTCCCAAATGACTGAACTATGACTCTCAGGGCTGAAGCTAGACTGGCTTATGACAGCAGCACACATGAGCTGGAGAAATCTTGAGAAGTTTTGGAGACCTCGTAGAGATTATGAGTATAGAGAACTCATACAAATCATGTGAGAACTGGAAGTGAGACATTCACTGCCTGGCCAGTGGGGGCTGGGAGGAGCTCAACAAGGGGCAGCTGGAACTGGCACTCTCTGAGATCCAGGAGGCAGATCCAGAGTTGGGAATAAACCCAAGGCCAGGCAGAGGAGGCAGCTGCAGTATAGCTGGGGGAGATGCTGAGGGACATAAAAAGGACCAAGGAGCTTGAGTCATGAAGCAGGATCCCAAACAGACTAAAAACAGACAAATGATGTGTGGTTAACCCTTTAAAGACAATGATGTTCTGATCAGCAATTCCAAAATTGAATGCTCCCCAGTGGAAGCAAAAGGTGTAGACCTGGGCCATAAACTGGTAGAACTTCATGGCCCCTGTAAAGGATGCCATGCAAACATTTAATCTTGGCTAGAGGTAGGACCAAGATGCCCAGTTAGGGGGGACACTAATGCAACAAAGGCCTCATGTTGAATTTCCTGTTTCTTGGTGCCCTACAAGTGTACATTGTGTGCTCGCATTAGCAGACACAGAGACAGACTGTAACTTGATTTACGGCAGTCGTGACAAATCCACAGGAAAGTCAGTCTATGTAGATGGCTACAAAGGATGCACCATCACAGTGAAACCAGTAACTGAGACTCTGGTCACAGTTAGGTTGTCTACCTCCTCAAACCTGCAATGTGCTCATCTCCCCAATATTTGAGCACATTCTGGGGATGGGCATCCTCCAGGAGTTGAGAGTGCAATAACAGTTTGCCTTAGCCTGGTAAAGATAGACAACAGACATTTGCTGTGTTGCCACAGGGTTACCTTCATAGTCCTATTTTCCATAGGCCGGGGAAAAGACTTGACTCCATGGCCGGCCTTGTGAGACGTGTCATTATTTCATTGTATCGATAATGTTATTTTAACCTCTGATCCTCTTGCAGGTCTGGAATAAACTAATACTGGCTTCTGGCAGTGGCTACCAATATGTAGATGGGCTCTCAGGGAGACCAAGGCCCAGGAATCTTTAATCTCTGTCCAGTTTTTGAGAGTCGTATCGTTGGTCAGGACAGAAGCAGTACCGCAACTTGTGATAGATAAAATGTAGAAATATCTTTCCCCTACCAAAGTGAAACAGTTATACAGTTTCCCAGGGCTCTTTGAATTTTAGAGAGCTTTTATCCCCCAGTGAGTCCAGATAGGAAAACCCTTGGACAACCTAAGTAAAAAGGGAGTAGACCGAGATAAAGAAAGCACCACACAGTATGAGTTGGTAGATTGTATAGATGATGCCAAGTAGACCTCTGAGGCAGCAAAGCAGGTTGCACAGCAGACATAAGCCCTGCAGGTAGCCAATCCTGGGCTCTCCTACAAAGTGGATGTTCATGTTAATACTGCATGCTTTGGTTTGGGATGGTGGCAGCATATAGAAAGGCTGCAGCTGCCTTAAGAATTTTAGTCACAATTGTAAATGTGTGTGGAAGTACACTCTTTCCTTAAAGAGAAACAGCTAGCAACTCTTTATGCAATTTTATTGGCCTATGATGCTCACTAGGGAGATCCCCAATGAAGGTACAAGTTACCTACCCAGTGTCCAGGTGACTACATTTATAGATGTCTGTCCCCAAGGAAGGGGGTCATGCAAGCATTGATGCTGGTCAGACAGAATATTTAGAGTTACAGTGCAGAGCACAGTTTCCTTTCTGCCTGCTTAGAGAATGTGCTTGGGCTGGTGGAAAATACAGACAATGCTGCACTATTGTCTCATCCACCTAAGACGCCAGGAGACATCTTTGTTAGGTGGGTCAGCTACAAGTACCAGCAAGTGCCTGGCATACAAATGAGTCAAGCCATGGGTCCAATGCAAAATAGACACCTGTCATCGTACAACCAGAAACAGAGAGTATTTATTTTGATACTGATACTAGACAGAGTAGTCAATAGACTAAACTAAGTACTTTGTGGGTGGTGATAACCGGGAGGAGGGTCCCTTACAAATGCACTAGGAGTTGAGAAAGAAACAGAGGCATAACATAACTTTCTATAGGGAAGGCCACATAACATAACTTTCTATAGGGAAGGCATAACATAACTTTCTATAGGGAAGGGTGGCTGGTTGGCCATCAAACATGTAGGGCCGAGCTATGACGAGACCTATGAAGGATAGGCCGTATAAAAAACAGTAAACAGGTAAAACAGACAGATCCAGGATGATATTATTTTCTGTATGATACTTAAGGATTTTGAATTTCTTTTTGTTCTTTTAGTCGGCCACTTTAAGCAATGTGATAGTTGTAATAGGAATGGATTTCTAGGATAAAGTCTTGCAAATATTCCGGTTTTATTCTGTACCATCAATAAACTTAATCTCTTAGAACTATATGATAAATCTTTATCTACAAATTCATGACAGCTTTCTTATTTTCCTGCTCATTTTTTCTTTCCTACTCATTTTTTTTATAGCTAATCTCTGGCCCATCTGCCACATTGTAATTTATATGCAGTAGTGTTGCTTCAGATTGAATTCACCTTTACTATCATATGTTCTCCAGGGGAGCGTCTTCGCATTCTTGATTGGCATCCTAAAGAAGGAAGACTTAATCACAATTCCATGATGGGGATTCATTTAAGAAAATTATTTTTATGTTTAGGTGTCACTTCTCTGCTGTTGTTGTACAGCTCATTTAGAACGTTCTATTTTATCTGCACAAATATTGGGAACTTTTAATGTTCAATCCAATCAAATAGTTTTAAATTCTCAGAAGACATAAATAATGAATATGCATTATTATTTGATAGAAATAGCACTGCACAAGAATTTTTTAATAAGTTCTTGGAGGGTTTATAAAAACCAATATTATCAATATTTATAAATTATTACAAGGTAGTGTTCAGTGTATTTTGCATTATATCAGTAGAAGTTATTTGCAAAACAGACAAAAATATGCAAACTATTAAACTTTTGTTATGCCATTTACGTATTGTTATCTTCTCTTTCACATTACAGTTACATATTTATGATAAATATAAAAAGGTAAGTTTTGCATGCTGACCTAAAAGAAAAATTTCAGTATAATCCATCTATAATGAAATTAATTTTAAATAAAAAGTTGAAATTCTAAGCAAAGTAATTTAACAGCTTAGTTTCAGTAATCTATACAACATAAATGAAAAGAGAGGTAATATAGGAAAATGTTGATCATTTCTCCTAAGTCACAAGTAAATAGAAGCAAAATATTCAAAGCAAAAAATTGCTATTGCACAGAGAGGTGAATTTAGAAGACAACAATGGGTTTTAAATTTAAAAGAGCTATAAGAAATGATTTTTAAAATTTTCAACTTAAAGAAAATATAAATGTTT
>RJWT010013323.1:0-21852 GCA_004365215.1 Cuniculus paca | reverse complement strand
GTCTGAAAGTCAAAGGAGAGAGAACAATGCCCTATGTGACAGGGAGCTGGGGGGGGGGTAGGGGTAGCCTGCCCATTAATTGCAGAATGGATAAGAAAGACATGGTATTTCATGGGGTGGAAACCTACTCAGCTATAAAGGAAGATAACCTCAAGGCTCTTGCGGGTAGATAGAGGCAACTGGTCATAGTGCTCATGGATGTAATGGACCAGAGTCACAAGGGTGAATTTTGTGTTGTCTCCATAGCATAACAAACTAAAGGTGTTAGTGGGATCCAAAATGCACAATACATATTGGGAAAGTCAAAGGGGAGGAATTATCTAAAAAGGGAAAGAAATGATCACTATTAATCTATTATCATGATTTGAAATTCAGATTGTATTCATAGTTCTGATTAGTTTCATTTTATTCTGATCTGTTTGATTTTATTATACTTGATGGCATGGACAGCTATTTTAAAGATAACAAAATATATAATTGCAGCCATCGAGGATGTCCAATTAGCTTGTTTAGAAACCCTGTATGGCTTTCATTGTTCATTTTGATTGATTTTACTCTATTCTGAGTGGTTTGATTGTAATATGTCTGAAGGTGTAGGCAACTATTCTGAAGATAACAAATATTATGGTAGCCAATGCTGTTTTGCTAATATCTTGAAATTTTGTATTGCTTACATTATTTTGCTTTGTTTTGTTATGTTTTGTTTTGTTTCTACTGTTTTAGTTTGTTGTATTTTGTTTGATTTTACTTATCCCTGATGGTATGGGCGGGTATACTGCAGATAACAAGAGGCATTATGGTAACCTTACCGATTGCTTTTTACCCTGTTTATAAGTCATGTACCATGTTCATTGTCTTGTTTTGATTGACTTTACTCTGTTTTGTTTTGTTTGGTTGTATTCTTTTCAAAATAAAATAAATAAAGAAGTGAGAAACTGCATATAAATTTACTCATTTTATAGCTATTATAAAATGGATGGTAATTATATCTAAATAATTCTAATCTTCATTGATTGCTTTTAATTTAATTTTACAAAATTTTGTCTTTTTGTCTTCTAGTGGGTTTTAGCTTATTTATTTATGGCACTTGGGATTGAACCCAGGGCCTTATACATATCCCCAGCCCTTTGTTTTATTTTGTTTTTGATACTGGGGATCAAACTCACAACCTCATGCTTGCCAGCAAGCACTGTGCTGCTGAGCTATATTCCCAGCCCGTTACTTTTATTTTTGAGACAGTCTCATTAAATTGCCAAGGCTGGCCTAGAACTTTTGATTCCCCTCAGTAGCTAGAATTACAGGCATATGCAATCACACTCAGCTAACATTTTACATTTTCATAAACTGTGAAACTTCTTTTCAGTAAGGTCATACTAAAATACTTTGTAAGAGTATTATTAATGTGTATGACATTTTTGTTTAAGTGGAGTAAGAACTGTAAGGCAAACAGTTTAAGTTCCGGCTTCAGAATAACAAGTTTCATTCTGTTGGTACGGTCTTAGAAGCTTCCTAGTACTTCTAAACTCTCAGCTGTCCCCAAATTTTCTCCATTAATTCATTTATTCAGTCATGCAACAAATATTTACTGAGTACCTGCTCCATGTCAGTGAATAGAGGAGACAAAAGTTCCTGTCTTTCATGGAACTTTTAGTTTTTGGAGTTGGATACAGTAGAACACACACAAGATTTGCATATAAATTCATTCTTTTTTGATTTTGAGCCTCAACAAGTAAAATGTTTCTGTTATATGGCAGAGCTCAATAATTATTCAGTGTTTTCCAGAGAGATAAAACCTATGTCCTTGGCTAGAGACTGAAAAAGAGAACTTCACACCCCACTGTTGAAGAGATTTGTACCTTTCATTTGCAGTTGTGGCAGGCTGCAGAGGCACCATGGGCCAACCATCACTTCTTTTCATCCCCTGGAGACGCATCCTCGGCATAGCAGACTGGTGTGTTGACAGGTGGTTCAAGAAAAGATGCATTTACAGGCAGTTCGGGCAGAACCAAGTGAAGCATTTTTCTGGTCTGAACGCGAGTTATTCTGAACTAACTAAATAAAATAAACACAAAGTCAAAAAAGCCTGTTCTATTCTGGGCAGTTCCAGAGAGGACTGTGTGAATGACCACAACTTGGCGACTTTTTTTTAGACAAGGTCTCGCTATGTAGTTCAGGCTGGCCCCAAACTCAGGAATGCAGCCTCAGCTTCCTGAGTGCCGGGATTGCAGGCATGTGCCATCATACTTGGCTACGACGACAACTTCTAAGAAAGGCTTTAGTTGCACTGTATTTGGTAGGCAGCAAAGATGACTAGTCTGATAGCTAGTGTGGCTTTATAAGATTGTATTAATTTTTACGTGTATTGTAGTAGTTTCCTAGAGTACCTTACCGACTTTCTATAAACCCAGTTCAGTGGATTGCACTAAGCCAATATTCTTTGATTATTGCATTGTGGTTGGATGTGATGCTGCCTTCTGTTGCATTTCACAAGAACACTGCTAACTCTGAGTTGGTATCTTCTTCATACTCTTAGTCCTCAGAGACGGGAGTCTAAGACACCGATTTGTGTACAGGAGGTTGCTTGGGAGGTGCTCTCAGGATCAGCACCTAGAGGAAAAAGTGTTAAGCAGTTGCAACGAAACCTGGGTACTTAGGAGCACACATGGGCCTTCAGAGTCACTCCAAATTGGGCAAGGGGACTGATTCAAGGAACCAGCATCCACTGTCAGTGGACACAAGCTGCCCACAGGGAGGAAGTGTAACTCTAGATTAAGCAGCTTCGTACCCCAGGGAGGGATCTAGCTGACTCAATGGTTCATGAAGCAGGTATCTGGGAAGCACATCATAGCATCCACTGCAGCCCACCCTTGGCCCTCTTGGGTCCATGTACTGCTGAGTTACTCCACTGCATCTCAAAAGGGCACTTCTAGGATCCTGATGGTCTCTTTTCCTGGGGATACTTATAAGAGGAAGATTAGTGGGATGAACTGCAGCTCTTACAGCTAGAGAAGATACTGAGGCTAAAACTGATCTTCACTGTGACTCTTTCTCCTATTGCCCATTCTAGGGTCCCCTCATTCTCAGCTAGCACCTGTACTAGCATAGGTGGCTTACCTTGTGAGTGATACAGATCTCTCAGCCTTTGGTTGCCTTAATTTTCTCAGGCCATAACTGGTGTACTTGTCAAAATCAGTGTTTGTATGAGAAACCTTCCCACATTATCAGGGTGTAATAAATTTTTTCCTACTCTCATCTTATAGCAGAGGCCCTGCATCTTCCTCCTGTAAGATCAGCTTGCTACACCTGCCAAAACTAAGATGCTTTTCCTTGCCTGCTTGTTTCTGGCCTGAAGAGCATAAAAGATCAGAACTGCAGCTGTAGCTTCAAGTTATGAGGGACTCTTCCAGCGTTTCCTGGTGAAAGTGCTAATCCTCTGGGAACCCAAACATCTAGATCCACAGTATCTAGCACAGACTTTTTGAGTGGATCACTCACTAGAGGAGACAGTGAACAGGGTCACTCCTTCTACCTGTGTATCCTGGACCTTTGCATTCCTCCTAGTAGTGACCATCCACCTGAAAATGGTTGCTGAGCTAAGGCACATACCTGCATTTTGGTGGCATCTCTCTTTGCACAGTAACATCTTCGAAGTGGCACCCTGGTGAGGTGCCCTTCTGTCATTGACAAGTGATGATTCTGGGTGGTCCAGTAAAAGGATCAGCCTCAGGAGTCAGCTAAACTGGCAGAGAGCTGTCAGAGTAGCTGATTAAAGGAAGAAGCCAAAAATGAGAGCGGAGGTGTTAGTCACTTTCTATGATGGTAAAAGCAGTCAATAGTCAAAGAAAGTGCTGACTCCCAGTTTGTTTTCTCTGTGAAATGGCACAGCGCTCCAGGGTAAGGTGAAATATCATAGACATGGTGGTCCTGGGCCAAATGATCTGGCTGTTTTATGGACCCTGGGATGGGAAGGGTGAGAGGGAAGGGTTAGGAATGAAGAATCTTGGGTACTGAGTCCCAGTGAGGAAAAGTTTCTAGGAGATCCTCTCTTGTCTCTCTGTAAGGAGGTCTCACTAGAGATGCCTGAGAGTCAGTCACTTTCAGACTTGAATACGTGGCACTAAAAAGATATTGAACATTATCACCTCAGAACACTGCATTGACCCGTCTACGTGGAGTGGTGTCTAGAATAAACTGGGCGCTTAAACTGGTCCTGGTTCATATGCTATTAATGGTACCTGTGACAGGAAAAGATGCCATGCAGAGTTCACAGGTGGCTCCACCAGGAGAACTGCTTTAGGTTCTGGAATAAGGCTATGCCGTCTGCTGCAGAAAATAATACACCATTCAGAAACCAGCTCTTGGCTAGTTACAGGGCCTGGTAGAGATAGAGCACCTGATAAAAGGACTTCAAGAGACCCACACACCTGATCTTTCCATTATGTGCTGGGTTCTTTCAGATGGAAAAGCAATCCATCATTAGACAGTACACCTGGGACTTGGAATGAGTAGAAAAGGGGCCAAGTATGCTGAATAATCAGGGCTCCAAGAATCCCACATCATCCTGCCACTTCTAACTTACACCTCTGCTTAGGGCTGGAGAGGCAACCATGGCTCCCCTTAGCTCTTCTGGAGGAGGGCGAAGTTCATAGTCTGCTGAGTGACTGTGGCCGTTAAACTACAACCATTCACTTTTAACAAGTTGATATTAGACCCTTCAAATCTCGAAGGGCAGCAATTCACCACCAACTAGACTCAAC
Source organism: Cuniculus paca (assembly GCA_004365215.1). Classification (NCBI taxonomy): domain Eukaryota; kingdom Metazoa; phylum Chordata; class Mammalia; order Rodentia; family Cuniculidae; genus Cuniculus; species Cuniculus paca. The sequence continues at coordinate 17,095 of RJWT010013323.1, read as the reverse complement.
ACATGTTCCAGTTATATGTCTTCCTTTCCTGGCTGCAAAGTCTCATATAGCAGCAATATCCTGGGGCTTACAAAATTGCTTGCACCAACACAGGATCCTACATGACAGGTGAAACTGAGTCATACTTCACAACACAGCAACAGGCACAGTTCCACAGGATGTGCTGATTGATGAGGCTGACTTGTGGCTAAATATTTAGGGGTAAAATTTCAGGGTTAACTATAGGTGATTACAATGTTTTACCTGGCATGCTTCACAGGACAGCTCTCCTACCCACACCAAAATTGGTGCAGTCAGTGCACCACAGTCTCCAAAGGTGGTTGTGGTCAAGAACCCATGCCCCCCAACTGATCGTTTTTTATTTTTTATTTTACACAGGGTTTCACTTTGTAGTTCAGGCTGGCCTTAAATGCACTATTGAGCTCTATTTATTAACAATAATGTTGTGAATGTTGCTTTGTTTTTGTTTTTGAGACAGGGTCTCACCATGTAGGGCAGGCTGGCCTTGAACTCACTTATGTAGCCTAGGCTGGCCTCAAACTCATGGCAATCCTCCTGCCTCAGCCTTCTAGAGTGCTGGGATTACAGGCATGCACCACCACATCCAGTTAGTGAATGCATTTTTTATGCTAGGAATTTGAAGACAGGTTTCACTTATGTGTCTCAGGTAACCCTCATAATGTTAAAAGGTAGACACTGTTAACTCTGCTGCTATAGATGTGGATTTTGTACTCAGATAATACACATTTATCAAATCAAGACTTGAATCTGAAACTTTCTGATTCTACATTGCTACATCAAATTGTTTAAAACGCAGCTAAAGAAACAAAGTAACGGATTTTAGAGAAAAATTGGGTGCGAAACCATGTAGTCTTGATAATAAGTTGGAAAGTTTTATGGATTGAAATAGCCAGCCGGCCGGGTATGGTGGCTCATGCCTGTAATCCCAGCACTCGGGAGGCTGAGGCAGGAGGATAGTTGTGAGTTCAAGACCAGCCTGGGCTACAAAGTGAGCTCAAGGCCAGCCTGAACGGCATAGTGAGACCCTGTCTCAAAAAGACAAGGGCCAGGGAACTAGCTGAGTGGCCTAAGTGCCTGCCTGGCAAGCGCAAGGTCATGAGTTCAATCCCCGGTGCTGCAAAAAAAAAAAAAAAAAAAAAGCCAGCCGTCGTCAGTTGAACAGATGGCTATTTAGAAGATCCTGAGCAGCTTCAGGAGCATGAGCCATTCTTGTAATTACCGAGAGATAGGAAGGCCTCAGAAAGGGAGGACTGAAGGAGCTTCGCCAGGACCACAGGGGATAAAAGGACAAAGTTTTATGGTTGAGCAAAGGCAGATGTGACAGATGCAGGCCCTCTAAAAGTCAGAACATCAGCCTGGTGGTTTGGGTTCCGCTGTGCTGATCGGTTCTGTCAGATGGAAAAACAAAGGGCTACTCTGAATCATTCAGTCTTTTGTGGAGTTATCAACATTTGCCAGGAAATATTTTTATTTTTTTAATTATTTATTTTTAATTTTAAAGAATAAAATCAAACAAGACAAAACAGAATAAAGCCAACCAGAACAGAACAATGAAAGCAAGACATGACTGCAAAACAAAATAACAGGATATCAGGGGCCACGGATTTAGCTCAGCAACTTAAGCACCTGTCACAACCTTAAGGTTGTGAGTTTGATCCCTGGTACCCCAAAACAAAACAAAACACCAAACAAACAAAATATAATAGGCAATCAACAATGGCCACCATAATGTCTGTTTTCCTCAAAATAGCTGTCCATACCGTCAGACATAATAAAATCAAACAAAACTAAAGAGAATAAAACCAAACAAAATAAAACAGAATAAAACCAATCAAAACAAAACAGTGAAAGTGATACAAAACAGGACAATAGGAAATCAACAATGGCTACCATAATGCCTCTTGTTATCTTCAAAATTGTCACCTATAACATCAGACATAACAAAATAAAACAAAAAGGAATGAAACCAATCAAAACAGAACATTGACTAAAACAAAACAATACAACAGAACAAAACAGTGAGAACAATATTGGATTTTTTTTTTTTTTTTTTTTTTTGTGGCACTGGGGATCTAACTCACAACCTCACACTTGCCAGGCAGGCAGTTAGGCTGCTGAGCTAAATCCCCAGCCCTTGTCTTTCTGAGACAGAGTCTCACTATGCCGTTCAGGCTGGCCTTGAGCTCACTTTGTAGCCCAGGCTGGTCTTGAACTTGAAACGATCCTCCTGTCTCAGCCTCCCGAGTGCTGGAATTACAGGCATGAGCCACCACACCCGGCACAATATTGGATTTTAAAAACAAAAAACAGAAGGAAATCTCCCATATTTGCTACACTGCACACTGTTATCCTCAATAGGTGCGCAAACCACTGGCCTCCTGCAAAGTCAACCAAACAGAAGCATTGTTTTGGTGCCTCAGATGCTATCAACTCAGCCTGTCCTTCAAATCACCTGATTGCTTGGGGTGGGGGTTGTTCTTAGGCCCATGGGAAGGGTGAATTGGCTTCTTGTCTCCTCCCAGGCCCAGCATGGCTTCTGCCAACTCACAGGAAGGGCAAATTTGGCTTGTTCTCCTCCCGGGACCCACATGCTTACAGTGGGCCCACAGGAAGGGCAAATTGGCTTCTCATCCTTCTTGTTACTCCTCCCAGGCCCAGCAAGTCTTCCCAGTTTTTGTTTTTTTTGGAGACAGGGTCTCACTATATAGTTCAGGCTGACCTTCAACTCCAGATGTAGCTGAGGATGGCCTCCAACTCACAGAGATCCCCCTGCCTCGAATTCCTGGGTGCTTGGATTAAAGGTGCTCCTCACCTTGCCCAGCTGACAGCAGTTTTGATGTTAAGTCTAATTGCCAACTTGACTAGATTGAGACTCAGAGAGACTCCTAGATCATGCATCAATCCACTGATGCGCATAGCTGAAATGAACCTTCAGGAGGTGGGGTCCAGTTGGAGGTGGGTTACTGGGGCATGCTTTTGAAGAATTTTTCTCTCTGGCACTGTTCCCCTGCTCTGCTTCCTGGTTGCCATGAAGCAAGTACCTTATGTCATCATGCCGATGCTGTGATGTTTCTGCCTCAGAGCCAGCCAGTTGGGGACTGAATCCCCAGAAACCATGAACAAAAATACCCCTTCCTCCATGAAGCTGTGTAGGTTTTTGGTCCCACAGCAACAAAAAGTTGAACAATTCAGCTGTTCATTTTATTTTTGGTGTGAATTAAATTCACATAACACTTCTGGGTGCCTACTAAATACACTCTGGTAGGATATGAAAGAAAAATATTTTTTTTTGAGTTTCTACTTTTAAAGATCTCACAATCTAGATGGTAAAATAATCAACATTCCCTCTAATTCCTGAAAATGTTAGGCAGATTTTTTGGTCCAGGGATTACTTCCTTTACGGCCTTATTTTTTCTTTTTAAGAAAGTATCTGCATTACACTGTAGTGTTGCTCTGCATTGTAAAGTTACCATTAGCATTGATATATGTAATACAAAAGGAAAGCATCTGTAATTGTTAATTCTTACAGAAATGTATCTTTGGTGGGGAAGAGAGGATTTTAGTGACATTTACTAAATACTGGTAACAATTAATAAGAGGGAATTCTGCAATATTTCATGTGAAATGAACTCTATTAACCAACTTAAGCTTTAAAGCCTCCCTTTAAAGCCCCTTTTCATATCCATTTGAACTGATATTTTGATATGAATACTTATTAAATATTTATCACTTTTCTTTTTTTGAGATAGGGTCTCGCTATGTAGTGCAGGCTACCTTGAACTCAAGGCAATTCTGTCTAAACCTCTGGAGTGCAGGGATTAGAGGCATATGCCACCATGCCTGGCATGTTTTTAGGCATTTACATAAAACAGCCATGTAGTTTTCCTTTTCCCAAGGTATAAATGCCACAAACCAGTTATAAAATCAGATTGCAGGTGCACATGGTGTCCATGTCTGTATCCCTGCAATTTGGAAAGCTTGAGCACGAGGACTGAAAATCCTCGTCTCTAAATAAAAATTTTTAAAAAAGGTCTAGAGATGTAGCTAGTGTGATGGTTCTAGGTTCATACACCAGTACCACACAAAACAAAACACAACACAATGCAACAAAATAAAACAACCCCAGATTGCCACAAAGTTATACAAACTATAATTAGTTTTAAAATTTTATTGAAATTCAGGTTTAGAATTTAACAATTTAATACAATATTATTTTGAATATTTTCTAGTCAGTATTTTCACTTGTTTTACATGATTCCTGGGTATAAGTTTTAAGAACTGATACTCTCTAATTTTCCATGAGTTGCCAATTACAAATTCATTAAAATATTGGATACTTCTCCAATTGCTCTTATCTCAATGTTAAAAGTTTAAAAAGTCAGTTCAAATATTGAAAATTTAAGGTGTGAATACTGTGGCAACCATAATATATGTAGAAAAAAACTGCATGATCTTAACTGTTTAAAACTCTTGTTAACGTTTATTGTAGTAATGTGATATAAATTTTTAACATAACTATATGAACATCTCATTAAAATGGTCAAGCATTTCCTACTGAAGCAACCTTGAAGTTATAAAAATCTGTTGAAAATTAACCTATACTGACTAAATTCAAAAATAATAGTGGCACTTTAGATAAAACATTTATTTTGCTGGATATTTCAAGTACCTAAGGAAAACAGCCTGATCAACAGATTACTGGAAAGCGTGAAAAGCACAGCTTTAAGGAGTGAGTCGTTTGGGGTCCCGAGGGAACATTGAGGTCTGACGTACATTATGCAATCCCAAAAACAGCATAGTCACTCGTTCCAATCCTAGGAAAACAAAAATGGTCATTAATTCTTTTTCTGAAAAACACTCAAGTGTTTCAAAACTTCTAATATTATATTATTGTTCAATAAAATACTTTTCCTGTATTTGTCTAAGAGATGCTGCAAAATGTGGGAAGGATTATATGAAATCTTAAAGTGGCATGACTTTGTTTTCTTTTTTTTTTTGGTACTGGGGATCGAACTCATGACCTCATGTTTGCCAGGCAGATGCTTGTGCCGCTGAGCTAAATCCCTGGTGTGGCATGAGGTTTAAAATGTGAACAACCTATAGAAATAACAAAACCTATGATCTAAACAATTAAAAAAACCCAAACAAGCCACTTCATAAGCCTGCATGTCTCAAATGACACAAGATTCGGACTACATAGTCTAGACAACGTCTATGAGAGCCATAAATTTGTTCAAGGAAGTTTATCAATAGCCAGTATGCGTGGCTCAAATTTTCATCTGCAGATGTCTTTTATAAAAAAAAAAAACAGCACTAGAAATGTTATCCCAGCCAAGTGTTCTGTGAATGCCTAAAATTCCAGCACTCTGGAGGCTAAGGCAGGACAATTCCAAGTTCAAGGTCAGCCCAGGCAACTTGGTGACTGAGAGCCAGTCTCAAAATAAAAAATATGTACATAATACTGAGTACTCTGAGAGAAAATAGCCCTCAACTTCCCATTAAAATTTAAACTATATATTAATGTAGCACTGTTGTTGTAAGAAAAGGTTGGGAACAGCCTACAAGTCCACAGATATGAAGCTGATTAACAAGAGTGCTGTATCCTTTCAATGAATTCTTTTTTTTGGTACCAGGGATTGAACCTTGACTTCGTGCTTACCAGGCAGGCACTTGAGCCTCTGAGCTAAATCCCTGGCCCCTTTTCAATGAATTCTATATAGAACTTTTTAAGGTTCTATATAGAACTCTATAAAAAATTCTATATGAGATTTTTTATAGAATTTTTAATTATTTAAAAAGAATGAAGATATTTTTGATACAGAAAGTTACAAAATATATTTTATAAAAACACAAGGTATAGAAAGAATGGTTTATATCACATGCTATATATTTATGTAAAAATATTTTCTGAAAATTGTCTTCTGTATATGCAAATGTCCTATTTGCAAAGCTTAGTAAGCTAAAAACCAGAAACAAGGGTTTCCTGTGGGAAGGTAAATGTAAACTGTTTAGTGTATTTTTCTTTTAAATTTTGAGATGAGGTCTCACTATGTATAGCCTAGGCTATCCTCAAATGTGCAATCCTCTTGCCTCAGTCTCCCTAGTAGCTGTGACTAAAAGTGTGTGCCATTCTTTTTTTCCTTCAATTTTTTTACTGAGTTAAAATACACATAAAGTACACCATCTTAGTAATTTTTAAATGCACAGTTCAGTGGTGTTAAATATATTTAATGTTGTGAAACCCATCACCATTTTCCATCTCTCTTTTTAAAAATTATCCTTTTTGAGGAAGGAGTGGAAGAAACAGGTCTAAGCCAGGCTAGCTTCAAGATCCTACTTCGGCTTCGTGAGTGCTGAGATTACAGGAAGGCACCACACCTGGGAAAACCTACCATCTTTACCAGTGTTGTTTAGCTATTTTATGTAGTTTTCCAGCTTTATTGTTGAACAGAAGTTTTTCACAGTTTGATTTACTTTCATTTGGCTGTTTTTGCTTTTATTGCCTTGGCTTTTAGGGGAGAATATATATATATATATTTGCTCAGAGAGAAGTCAGGAAAGATGCTTTCTCCTGATGTTTTCTTCTAGTAGTTTTATAGTTTTAGGTCTAATGTGTAAGTTTTTGGTTCACTTTGAATTGATTTTTGTGTATGAAATAAGGGTTCAATTTCATTCTTCTGTGCTTAGATTTCCAGCTTTTGTAACACCATTTATTGAAGAGATTGTCTTTTCCTAATTGTGTGTTCAAAGTCAATTGAACATAAAAAGAGCAGATTAAGCCAGATGTGGTGGCACAGGCCTGTAATGCCAGTACTCAGGAGGTTGAGGCAGAAGATTCACTTGGAGTTTGAGGCCAGCCTGGGCTATATAATGAGTTCAAGGCCAATCTGAACTACATACTGAAATCCTATCTCAAAAAGCACACACACACACACAAAAATTAATTTTTGGGCTCTCTAGTCTGTTCTATCTGAGTGAATCCATCACACCACTGAACTATACATCCCTATCCTTTTGCATTTTTTTTTTTTTTTGGTACTGGGGATTGAACTCACAACCTTGTGGTTGCCAGGCAGGCACTTATGCTGCTGAGCTAAATTCCCAGCCCTCTCTTCTCACTTTTTAAGACAATGTCTTGCTAAATTATGCAGGCTAGCCTTGAACTTGTGATCCTTGTGTCTCCTGAGTAGATGCGATGACAGGTGTGTGCCACAGCATCAAACTTATAGGTCTATTTTTATAGCAATGTCATATGGTATTTTTAAAAAATTAGTGCATTAGTTATAAACAATAGTGGGTTCCATTTTGTCATTTCATACATGCCCATAATGTGATCAATTTTGTCATGCTGTTTTCATTACTATAGTTTTTGTAGTATATTTTGAAATCACATGGTATTATGCCTCTAGCTTTGTTATTTTGGCTCAAGATTCCTTTGGCCATTCATTATCTTTTGTTTCAATCAGAATTTAAAAAAATATTTCTCTACTTCTGTGAAAAATTTCCTTGGAATTTTTATGGGTATTGCACTGAATCTGTGGACTGCTTTAGGCAGTATGAACATTTAAAATATATTTATTCTTGTACTCCATGAACATGGGTCACCTATCTTTCCATTTATTTATGTCTTTTTAAATCAACATTTTATAGTTCTCAATGTACAGATTTTCCTCTTATTTTGTTAAACTTCTAAGTATTTTTATCTTTGTCTTTTTGAGACAGGGTTTCACTATGCAGTTCAGGCTGGCCTTGAACTTACTCTGTAGCTCATGTTGGCTTCAATTTCACAGCGATCCTCCTGCCTCATTCTCCCAATTGCTGGGATTACAGGTGTGCGCCACCATGCCTGGTCCATTTTTATCATTTATTCATTCATTTTTCAGTACTAGGGACTGAACTCAGCACCTTTGCATTAAACTATTTTGAGACAGGATCTTGCTAAGCAGCTAAATTGTCCTGGGTGGGCTTGAACTTGTGATCCTCTTGTCTCAGTCACCCAGGTGTGTGCCACTACATCCAGAAGTATTTTAATGTTTAGATGCCAACATAAATCGGATTGTTTACTTGATTTTTTTGGTTAGTTGTTGTTAGTGTATACAAACAGAGACATTTTTGTAGTGTTTTTGTGTTTTTTTTTGGTCTTTTTTGAGACAGTGTCTCATTATGCAGATAAGGCTGGCCTTGGGCTCACTTTGTAGCCCAGGCCGGTCTCAGAGGAGTATGCCACCACACCCGGCTATTATAGTTTTTATATCTTGCAATTTTACTAAATTCATTTATTAGCTCTAACAGTTTCTTGGTAGATCATAATGCTTTTTATTTTGTAAAACAACTCCATGTCCATGAAACAGGAAATCTCCATTTACTTTTCTCCCAAACTTCTGGTAACCACCATTCTATACTCTGTTTCTATAAGTCTGACTACTCTAAAATACCTTATATAAGTATAATCAGACAGTATTTTCCTTTTTGCAACTGGCTTAATTCACTTAGCATAATGTCTTTAAGGTTCATTCTTGCATTGTATGTCAAATTTTTCTTTTTCTTTTTTTCCTTCCCTCTCAGTACTGGGGATTGAACTCAGGGGTGTTCTATCACTAAATTATATACCTAGTCCTTTTTAATTTGTATTTTGAGACAGTCTTGTTAAACTGCCCAGGCTGGGATCAAACTTGCAATCCTGCCTCAGCCTCCCAAGGTGCTGAGATTATAGGTGTATACCATGGTACTAAGCAATTTTCTTCCTTTTTAAGGCTGAATAATACTCTGTTGTGGGCATATACAGGTTGATCATTCATGCCCTGAAAATCCAAAATGCTGCAAAGCTGAAACTTTTAAAACATTATGTAGCACTCAAAATATTCTGAAGTATTTCTGATTTGGGATTTTGGATTAGGGACACTCAAGTGGCAAAAGTCTATGGAAATACTCTGAAAACCCCAAAACTTTGAAATCTGAAACATCTCTAGCCCAAACATTTTGGATAAAGGACACTCAACCTGTACTATCTTTTGCTTATCCATTCACCTACTGTTGAGGTTTGTTTAAATGTCCCCCTCAAGCCTCATACAGGTTGAATCTAGCATTTGTGATTGGTTCGTTGTCTAGTGCTGGGATTGGTGGTGTGAGTGCTGCACCCGCTCAGGGGCATACAATATAAGGGAGGGAAGGAGGCATGCTTTCTGCTTTAGCCCTTTTTGGTCTCGACGCTTGCAGCCGCCATGAACAGCTGCCCCTTAGCCATGCCACCCTGCCTTGGAGCCAGCTGAGTATGGACTGAAACCTTCAGACAGGGAGCTAAACAAACCTTTCCTTCCTTCATTTTGGGTGTTGGGTATTTTGTCTCAGCAATGAGAGAAAAGTAACCAAGATACCTACTGATGGACACCTGGGCTGCTTCCATGTTCTAGCTATTGTGAATACTGTTGCTATCAACACGGGGCATAAATATTTGAGACTCCATTTTTAGTCCTTTTGGGTATATTTGCAGAAGTGGGAATTGTGGATCAAATGATAATTCTATTTTTAATTTTTTGAGGAACCATTCTGTTTTCCATAGCAACTCTGCCAATTCATATCTTTACCAAAAATATACAAGGTTCCTAGTATCTCTGCATTATTGGCAATACTCGGTCTTCATTTAAAACAAAACAAAACTGGCTATTCTAATGGGTGTGAAGTAGTATGTTACTGTAGTTTTTATTTGTACTTCCCTCATAATTGACAATGTTAAACATCTTTCTATGTGTTTATTGATCCACCTGAGAGAAATGTCTATTTAAATTCCTTGTGAACTGTTAAACTGGGTTGTCAGTTTTTTCTATTGTGGAGTTTTAGTGGCTATTTGGGACAGACATCTCTATCAGATACATGACTTGCAAATATCTGCTTCAATTATGTGGGCTGTCTTTTTACTTTATTGATAATTACCTCTTTTTTTCTGTTTTTTTTCAGTGCTGGGGAGAAACCTAACATTCTCCCATTGAGCTACATTCACAGTCCAAAGACAGACTGTTTTTGGATATGAGATATCACTATGTTGCCCAAGTTGGCCTCAAATTCATCAGCCCCAAGTAGCTGGGATTACAGATATGCCATGCTATGCCTAGCCTCTCAGTTTTTTAATTTTATTTTTTTGATGCTGGGACTAAAACCCGGGGCCTTGTGCATAACTGTCTTTTTTTTTTTTTTTTCCCTTTGTCTTTTTGAGAAGGGATTTTACTATGTAGCTCAGGCTGGCCTCGAACTTGCAGCAATCCTGTCTCATCATCCTGAATGCTGGGATACAGGTATGCGGCACCACACCTGGCTGTAACTGTCTTTTGATGCCCAAAGCTGTAAAATTTTCAGAAGCCCAATTTACCTATTTTTAATTGTTTTGTCTGTGCCTTTCATGTCATATCCAAGAAATCACTGCCAAATCTAATGCCATGACAGCTCTGCCCTGAGAGCTTTCTTCTAAGAGTTCTATAGTTTTAGGTTTTGTATTTAGGACTGTGATACATTTTGGGTTAAGTTTTGTATCTACTGTTAGTAAGGGTCCAATTTAATGCTTTTACATGTGATATCTGTTTTCTCAGAACTATTTGAAGAAAAGACTGCCCTCATATACCCTTTTAATTTGACATTTTTGTAAGCATATTTACTACCTATTTACTGTGCCCCTATCAACAACAAACTTCAATAAAGCCACACATTCAGAATACTTTTTAAGACTTTGATAAAGACCCTCCAAAGATGAGTTAAACCCTTATTTACACCACAGAGGGAATGATTTATATATACTGTAGAAGTCCTAAAATGATTTCTATTGAAGTGAAATGTTACACTTCAATGAACAAATTAGAACAAATTTGAGGTACAACTTTAATTTGGGTTAAACTGAATGTACTCATGGGTGAAGAGAGAACACAGGATACTCAACTTTTAAAAATTTTGTTTCTAAACACTTAAGAGGAAAAAAAAGAGCTTATCAAACAAACAAACAAACAAACAAACGAACACATAAGTATTTTTGTAGAGTTGAGGACTGAACCCAGAGCTTCATGCATATGCTAGGCAAGTGCTCCAACACTGTGCCTTACCCTTAGTACTACCATATTTTAGAACACACAAATTAGCTGTTCATTTTGTAGCTTGGAAATAATGTTTTTACTTAGTTGTTATTCTCTTTAAAAATTCTTATGATTCAAATTTGCATTATACTTATTAGCACTTGTAAACTTATTCGTAAGCAATAACAGAATATTACCAATGCCTCCACCAGCATGAGGAGGAGCTCCAAAGCGGAAGGAATCAATATAAGCCTTAATTTTCTCCAAATCTACAAGAACAACAACAGAAAACATATTTTACCATCTTATTTAAACTTAAGAAAAGATTCACAACAGTTACTACCATTCAATAAAGATTAAAAAAAGAAAAAGTTTTCTGAGAAATCTTTTAACATGTTTACAATGTATTATTTTTAGAATATACTTCTAAACATGTATTTGTTTACCAACTCCATGATGTAAGGCTCTTTCAGTTAGCAACTGAGGATCATGTACTCTTTGAGCTCCTGACAATATTTCTTCTCCTCTCATGAACATATCATAAGAGTTAGACTGTTTCTGCAGGAAAAACAAAACAAAAATACCACTTTTTAATGGCTAACATCCTTTTTCTACTATTAAATTATGTGAAAAACAAAACAAAACAAAACAAAACAAAAAACCTGTACTGCATGAAGAGCAAGTCTGTTTCTCTACAATCAACCTTTATTTATTTATTTTGGTGCCAGTGGGGACTGAACCCAGGGCCCATGCACTGAGCTACATCCCCAGACTACTTTCATTTTTTTATTTTGAGACAAGGAGGGTCTCACTAAATTGCCCAGGTGGAACTTGGCACCCTACTTAGCACATTCTTTAAAGAACATAATCTGCTTCTCTAAAGTACAACTGCTGAGAGCTAAACACTTTTTTCTTATCTGTATCAGATTTTGTGATCTCCTTCTCTCTCACTTCCCAGTAACAACTCAGAGCACCACACCTAAGGTTAAGAAGGGCTGTTATCTGAGATGTCTAAAAGTATAATGTGATTTTAGTTACTTTTGAAACTAAAATTATCAACACTTACTCAGTATTTTTAAATTAAGAAATCTCTTTTACTTTTAGGAAAGTAAACTGGAAACCAATTTACAACGCTTAACCTGTTTGGTAACATAAGTTTTAACTTACTTCCCTCCACCTTTCAAAAAACAATGATTCTCTCCTGGACCAGTAGGCTCAGTACTACCTGAGAACTTTTGAGAAACAGATTATCAGGCTCCACCCTGGACCAAGGGTGTAATCAGAAACTGAGGGTGAGGCTCCCTAGTCTGTGTTGTAAAATGCCCTACTGGTGATTCTGATGTATGTTAAAAGTATAGGAATCACTGGCAAAGGAAAAACAGTAAAAACCATAAGACATTATTTAGACTACTAAGTCCTAAAATACAATGTGAATTTCCATTTCAAGGTTACTAAGATGAACTGTTAAAGTTTGCAAATGTAGTAGTACCATTTATCACTTAAACATTCTTTGTTCCTTATGAATCTTCAGAAAAATGACCCCAGGAAAATGATATTTAATATAGGTTTTCAGGACTAATGTACCAAATGTTCAAATTTCACAATATCATTTTGACTTGTAGTGGCAGACACTGGTAGTAATATGTGTAACAATGTGTCCACTGAAATTGTAAATTATTAATGACAATTATTACTTTCACTATACAATTTGACATGATAATAAAGTTTTCTTTCTTCCCCAAACATACTATTTAAAACCAATGTACTTACTGGATTTCTTGGGTCAGGCATAGTATAGAAAGGTCTTACAGCCAATGGATATTTATCAAGAATATAAAAATCTGTATCATACTATAAAAAGAATAAATGCAATTAATATTTTTTTAAAAAATAAAAAGGCTGATTTTTAAAGTAACTTTAAAAATATGTAAATCTTTGTTCTGTAAAATTACTATAATTATACTATATACAATGGTTATTCTGTTTTTTTCAAGTAACATCTATATCCTATAGCACTGTGTTATAAATTCTTGCGGTATGATGTTATAATGTTATAAATTCTTCCAGTATGTAATTTTTGGAAGCTATTTATTATTCAATCATAGCTCAAATATTCATTTATTTCTGTACTTTTCTGGACATGCACTCTCTTTCCAATTTCTTTCCTATCATAAATTATGCTGCAATAAACATTTTTTTTCATTTGTTTTTTGAGACAGGGTATCACTGTATAGCATAGGCTGTCACCAAACTCACTATGTGACCCAGGCTGGCCTTGAACTTGCAGCAATCCTCCTGCCTCAGCCTCCTGAGTGCTGCAATTATAGGCATGCGCAACTACGCCTGGTTTTGCAATAAATGGTTTGATTTTCATTTTTTCCTTTATTATTCTAGGTCATCTAGCCTTCCAGATGTATTATATAAACTATTTGTCTATAATATCCAAAAAATTTTTTTGAGTTTTATGGAAATTATAAAAATACAGAATACTTTTGAGTTTTATAGATACAATAAATCTATAGACCTTTTTTCTTTTCTGCACCAGGGATTGAACTCATGACCTCGTGCTTGCCAGGCAGGCGCTTAGGCCACTGAGCTAAATCCCCAGCCCTTAAATCTATAGACTACTTTGAGAAAGACTGATATCTTTTACAGTATTAATCTTCAAAAAACTCAGGATTTTCCCAATAATTAAAATTTTTTTTAGTTTCTAAAGTTTGGTAGTATTCTTCAAATAAAAATTATATTTGAAAGAAAGGATAGTAATAACATGAAATTATGACATTTTTGTTAGAATACCTATTATGTGAAGCAGATTTAATTAAAAAGAAATAAATTAAACTTCAGACATTTTGGCTAAAACTAGAGATTAGAGAGAATGTCAAAAGAGTCAGCAAATTGGAATTATAACTGCTGACCTAGCATTTTGGAAATGAGTTCTCTAATGAATGTAACCATTTCAAGTGTAACCAGCAGGAGGCGCTCAAAGACCTTTTCATTTCATAATATGGTCTTATTTAAAAAAAAATACCAATTTTAGATATTATCCTCTTTGGTATTTTAGTTTTAGTAAAATAGTAGTTAATAAAATAGTAGAGAGGAAGATCATTCATTTTCAAGTCTCATGAGACAGCAGGGGTACTCAGGGAGAACTTTTTAAAAATAATTATAAATAATCTCTGAGGTTTTTCTACCTAACCCGACAATTTGAAATAGGTATCACTTTTATGGATACTGCAGTATAACTTAGTACAAAAATAAAACCCTGAGCCAATCAAACTGGGCAGTGCTTGTTTAAATACTTTTTCAATTTTCTGAGAGTTAAGAAAAAAAAATCTTGTTTTTATTTATTCTGAAAGATTCCTAGTCTTCTGCAATTATTCTCCTGTATCAGCATACACTTCAGATACAGAGAAAGAAATCCAGTGAATATAAAATAGTCCTTACCTTTTCCTTCACCAAACGACCCAACAGTTTTTCATTTGGTGTACTGAAAAAGAAACCAGAAATCAGGTGTTTGAAGATAGAGCAACAACTGAAAAGTGTTAAATTAATAAAGCATACCTACTATTCTTTTTTTGGTTTGTTTTGTTTTGAGACAGGATTTTACTGGGTAGTTCAGGCTGGCCTTGAACTCATGGCAATCTTCCTGCCTCAGCCTCCAGGATGCTGAGATTACAGGAATGCATCACCATGCTTTGCTACCTCTACTACTTGAAATTCTAAAAAGATAAACAAATTTGGCTCTAACTGGGGTCATACATTCCTATAATCCCAACACTCACGTGATCAATGCAGGAGGATTCAGAATTTGAGGCTAGCTTGGACTACAGAGTGAAACCTTACCTAACAAAACAAAACAAAACAAAACAAAACAAAACAAAACAAAGCCAAGAGATATATGGGAGTTGTCTATTCCACTCTTTTGTCCAAAGGAAAGTACTAGCTAAGTATGGTGATGCATGCCTATAATCCCAGCACTCTGAGATGATGAAGCAGGAGGATCAATTGCCCATCCAGGGAAATTTGGCAAGGCCCTGTCTCAAAATACAACATAAAAAAGGCGGGGAATATAGCTCAGTGTGAAGGCCCTGGGGTAAAAAAAAGATAAGTAGCAGAGAAAATCACTTATGAATGAACCTGCTACAATGACTCAGCACTTACAGGAACTACTCCAATATTTAATTAAAACCAAACAGAATTGAGCAATTCATTGATTCAGAAATATCATGGGTGAAATAATTTCCTATAGTTATCTTTAATAAAAGTTCATTAGACCAATATGGGCTAGTCTTGCTATTAAACAACTCCCCCTCCTTATACTCTTTATTAAAGGCTTGTAAAATAAAAATCAGTATTTTCTAAGTCTTTAAAATATAGTAGTGTTTACATTAAATGTCCTTAACTTCTATCTTATACATGGAACAATTTCCAAAATATTTAAGAAAATACTGCCCAACTTAAAGTAATTATAAAAGTGATAGGGTTTGCCTTAAAATGTCATCAACAAATGTAGGGGATGCTAAAAATCTTTTTTTTTTTTTTTTGCCTAAGAAACAAATAAATAAGGGATTTTGATATATAGATGTATCTATCCTAAAAATGAGCTAGGCATGTTGGCACACGGCTGTAATCCTGACACTACAGAAGGCTGAGGCAGGTGAATCACAAATTAAAGCTCAGCCTGAAGAATTCAGCAGGATACTGTCGAAATTAAAAAAAAAGAAAAAAGAAAAAAGAAAAGGCTATAGGTTTAATCCCTAGTGCTGCAAACAAAACAAAAACAAAAACCAAAGAAACCCCTTAAAAATAACAATAATGATTTCCTTTCCCTCCTATATGCAGATTTATTATTTGATGACTTAAGCCACTAATAATTTTTAATTTTTACTAGGCTACGTAATTTGTATAGAAATTCTAGATTGTCCGATAATGGATTTAGATAACATCATATTACATACCAAATCATTTTTATGCCCTAATCGTAAGTGAAGACAGGTGTAGGATGCTTTCTATTCTATCTAAATCACTGATTTAAAAACAGAAATAACACCAGAAGTAACATATCAGATAAAAATCACAGGCAAAACTCTCCATACTTTGTCGTGCTTGTCAGGCAGGCGCTTATGCCATTAAGCTAACTTCCCAGCCCCACTCTCTGTACTCTTTAAGGGTCCTAAGTAGGAGGGGCAAAAATGGAAAAAGTGTTTACAAATGAAATTACTAAACTTTAAACAAGCTACATTTTTATGTCCGATCATATCCAGCATAAAACAGCATCATATTATATGCTAAAGTTAACATTTACGTTAGGTTAAAAAAATTGTATTAATATATCCATTATCTTAAACTTAATTACTAAAGTTTGAAAAATCATAGAGACAAACCTCAGATCTTCTTCATCTCCCATTTCAACTCCAGCTTCTCTAAGCATGGCCAGTGCTTCGCAATATTCTAGTCTTAAAGTTGGCTCCAAAAACTTGAATGGTTCACATGGAAATTGTTTATTCACTGTCTGAATTTCAGTCTGATACCTGTATGCACAATGATTTAATAAAATGTGTGATAAATGTTTCTTCCACAAGAGGTCACTGTGGTAATACACAAAATCATCCCTTGAATAAGTGTATACACAGGAAAAGCATTAGCTAAATTATATAAAATTTAAATATTTAAATATGATACTTAATACATTTCTTACTTTCAGATTTCAGTAGTATTAAAGGATTAAAATTTTTCTGTGTAATTCATATTGGCTAACATTGTTATAGAATACCTATTTTATGAAGCATTTTAAAAAAACCAACTTTTTAATACATTTGTTATCCTCAAGGAAGACCAAATGAATATTTGTCTTATTTTTCCCCCATTCTCATTATATTGTTGTAAATTTATTTAGGGATGTAAAAATCACTTTCCTGTTTTGACAGTCCCTACAGTGTAATGCCCACCTTACACATAATAGGCTTGCCTTCTACATAAAAAGACAAATGTTAACTACAGCGAACTGGATTTCTACT
>RJWT010013322.1:0-21854 GCA_004365215.1 Cuniculus paca | reverse complement strand
CTCCTCTTCCTCCTCCTCCTCCTCCTCCTCCTCCTTCTTCTTCTTCTTTTGGTACCAGGAATCAAACTCATGACCTTGTACTTGCCAAGCACACACTGTGCCACTGAGCTATATCCCCAGCTCCTCTTTTATTTTTTACTTCATTTTTTTGAGTCTTCTCTTTTTTTCTTAGTCTAGCTAAAACTTTATTTTTGTTTACTTTAAAAAAAACTGTTAGTAGCTTTTATGATCTGTTCTACAGTTTTTCTAGTCTCTATTTCATTTATTTTTACCCTGATCTTTGTTATTTCCTCCCTTTTGCTAAACTTTGGCTTAGTCCTTATTTTCTAATTCATTGAGGAGTAACATTAAGTTGTTCATTTCAGATCTTTGTTCTTTTTTGATGTAGGTACTTATTGCTGTAAACTTCCCTCTTAGAACCATTTTTTGCTGAATTCCATAAGTTTTGCTATGTTGAATTTCCATTTGTGTTTGTCTCAAGATACCTTTTAATTTCTCCCTTAATTGTTTTAACCCAATACTGTAGTTGTAAAATACTGTAGTTCTCACATATGTATTAATTTTCTGTGATTTCTTCTTTTTTTGATTTCAAGTTTCATATCATTGTGGTTGAAAAAGATACCTGCTATTATTTCAGTCTCCTTAAATTTGTCAAGTCTTATTCTGTGGCCTAACACATGATGTATCTTGGAAAATAGTTTGTATGTGTTTCAAAGAAATGTATATTCTGTTGCTGTTGCAAGGAATGTTCTGCATGTGTATGCCTAATAGACCCATTTGGCTTAAAGTGTAGTTCAAGAATGTTACAGAGTAGCCGGGTGTGGTGGTGCACACCTGTAATCCCAGCACTGGGGAGGATCCCCGCGAGTTCGAGTCCAGCCTGAACTACATAGTGAGTCCCTGTCTCAAAAGAAAAAAAAAAAGACAAATGAAAATCATTACAGAGTGGAGAGCTGCTCTCATGGCCACTGCAGTATGCTGAGGTTCAGAGACAGAGCACCAGGCAAGTTCGAGCTGGACTGGCAGTGGGGGACTCTGCCTCACTGCAGAAAACAAGTAAACACGGGCAAAGGAAATCCTAAGAAGATGAGAGGCAAAATGTCATTGTGTGTGTCCTCTGTGCCATCTTATCAGGAGCACACAAGAAGATGCACCCAGATGCTCCCATCAGTTTCTCGGAGTTTTCTAGGAAGTGCCCAGGGAGGTGGAAGACCATGTCTGCAAAAGAGAAAGGGAAATTTGAGGACCAGCAAAGGCAGATAAAGCCTATTAGGAAAGAGAATGAAAATCTATATCCCTTCTAAAGGCGAGACAAAAAGAAGTTCAGGAATCCCAGTGCACCCAAAAGGCCTCCTTTGGGCATCTTGTTCTGTTCTGAGTATCGCCCCAAAATCAAAGGAGAGCATCCCGCCTATGCACTGACATTGCAAAGAAACTGGGAAAGAGGTGGACTAACATTGCTGCAGGTAACTAGCAACATTACAGAAAGAAGGCTGCTGAGTCAAAGAAAAAAACACGAAAAGGACATCACTGCCTACCGAGCTAGAAGAAAACCTGATGCAGCAGAAAAGGAAGTTGTCAAGGCTGGTAAAAAGAAGGAAGAGGCAGAAGATGAAGAAGAAGACAAAGCAGATGAAGATGATGAATAAGTTGTTCTAGCACAATTTTTTTCTTTTGTCTATGTGGCATTTAACACCCCTGGACATAACTCATTCCTTTTTACAAAAAAAAATGTAAGCCTGTGTAAGATGTCTTTATGCTGTATAGTGTCTTTTCTTTATAGTTAACATACTACCGCCTGTATCTGTAGATAGCCCTGTCATGATGATATTTCCAGTTGCCCCTAGCCTTGTCTGGAACAGAATGAGGGTTGTAAATTGGCATGAAATTTGGAGGGGTTTGGAGACAAGGTCTCACCACGTAGTTGAGGCTGGCCTTGAACTATTTAGCCCAGGCAGGTGTTGCATTTACCACGATCTTCCTGCCTCAGTCTCCTCAGTGCTGGAATTACATATGTGCACCACTACACCAGATTGTCATGGAAATTTAATCAGGTTCTTGTCAGTGCACAACAGAGGGAACGCTAGTTTTTCATCTTCAGTTGTGTGTGATGCAGCTTACATGAAATAATTGTGGTTCTGTTAACTGAATACTACTCTGTAATTGCAAAAAACATTGCAGCTGTTTTGTTGACATTTTGAATGCTTCTAAGTAAATACAATTCTTTAAATTAAAAAAAAGTGTAGTTCAAGTCTAATGTATCCTTTTGCTTCTTGTGAGGGAGGACTCTCTCACTACTACAATGATCTCCTTTGCTATCACATTTACGCCTCTAAAGTGGAGTCTTCCTGCTATGGCGGACCATGAGGCTTTGGATAACTTACTAAGCCACCTCCCTAGCACCCTTATATTCATCTTTCTCCAAATATAATGATTACCACTTTTCATTGAATTAATAGCCAGTGCAGGGGCATCCCAAATATATGACCCCTGGTTGGATCATTTAAAATTCTTATTCTAAAGGAAAAGTTTGTTTTCGGTTATTATTGTAAAATAATAGGATCCAAAAAGTGAGATGTGTCTTTTATTCGACTTCTGTATTTTAGAGTATCAGTAATAAATAGATATTGAAGTATAAAAAAGGAAAAGCAGTCATTCATATCTTGGGTAGTTTCCAGTATAGATGGGTACAGTAGTGTGTATGCTTTTGGATACAGTAGTGTGTATGTTTTTTTTAGATTTTTCATAATACTAATGGTGTATTTCAAAAAATATCAGTTGGTTTCTTCTTTATTTTTTTTCTAAAATCTATTGGGATGATATTTGCTCATTAGTATGGGTGCCCCACTTCAAATTTCTTAGTGGTATTTAGAATAACTGTGAATATCAGTTGTTGACTTCACAACAATGTTACAAAAAACTGCAAGTGTTTTAAGTTTCTGCAAGCCAAAAAATCATACCTATTTATTTAAGAATAATTACCGAACAGAATTTTCATACTTTGTTTACAGTCTAATATGGTAATATTTTAGGTAAATAATTGTCCAATAACTATTAAGTAATTTTAGAAAATATAACTGAAATGTTTCTAAAAATTAAAATCAAGGAAATTACTAATCATACCACTAGACACCTTTAATTATGTGACTAATTCTTTAGTTTAGAAAATTAATAAATAAGAATAAATTTTAAATTACTCAATTTAAGTAAAACAATCTGGTCATGTTGTCACATGACTGTAATTCCAGCATTCTGAGAGGCTGAGGAAGGAGGATCACAAGTTTGAGACCAGCCTGGACAATTTAATGACTTAGTGAGATCCTGTTTCAAAATAAAAGAAAAAGAAAAAGGTTTTGGGGTATGTTTCAGTGCAAAGGCCCTGAGTTCAATCTCCAGGACCACAAAAAAATTAGGTAAAACATGTCATATTGTGAACTGAAATTTGTATTTACCAATCAAAACTACTATGCTTTGCAATTCATGGTTTTACTATATTTTGAGCACAAACAAAAACTCAAGTGATTTGCCCAGAATGATAGAATTAAACTAACTCAAATTCTGTTTTTTTGTCTTTACACTCTGTGCTTGCATTGTTTATTTTAAATATATCGTTTGAAAGCAATGCCATGTGGTACCACGTGGCTTAAGATGTGAACTATATCTGAAATGAACTTGTACAGTGATTCTGAATCATTTTACGTCTACTTTCAAAACGACTATATGTA
This sequence comes from Cuniculus paca, assembly GCA_004365215.1. Taxonomy (NCBI): domain Eukaryota; kingdom Metazoa; phylum Chordata; class Mammalia; order Rodentia; family Cuniculidae; genus Cuniculus; species Cuniculus paca. Next base: position 18,129 of record RJWT010013322.1, on the reverse strand, counting down.
GAATCCGTGTGTGGTAGGAGACTGAACAGGTAAGAGTACCTCAAATTACTTTTTTTTTTTTTTTAATTTTTTTTTGCGGCACCAGGGATTGAACTCATGACCTAGTGCTTGCCAGGCAGGCACTTAGGCCACTGAGCCAAATCCCTGGCCCTTGTCTTTTTGAGACAGGGTCTCACTATGCCGTTCAAGCTAGCCTTGAGCTCACTTTGTAGCCCAGGCTGGTCTCGAACTCACAAGGATCCTCCTGTCTCAGCCTCCCGAGTGCTGGGATTACAGGCGTGAGCCACCATGCCAGGCTCAAATTACTTTTAATGTAAAATAAAATGTTTATTAATGGATAAATTACAAGAAACTGTTAACTTGAAGCTCCCAAGTATATTATTAAAGCTAAATGATAACTTCAGAAATTATTTATAAATTAGAGAAGGAAGGGGTATTTTATCATTGACATTATTTAGAATTGCTAGTGCACAGTGACAACGAAAACAAGACTGATATTTAGCGAGTTTTATTATTGTTTTTAACCAATCCACAGAAGTGCATCTCTGCACTGGGGCAAACTGCTCTCCCTTTTTGGTTTCAGTTGTTTTTCTCTAGTGTTGATTCACGTATCTGATGCGTATGTTTTCCTCTTTCCTGTTTATTCCCTTCATCATGATATCATGGAAGCACAGTCTCCAGTAACTTTTGGAAAAACAATATATAGGAGGTAAATTTTTAAGCAAGGCATATATGAAAATATATCTTCATAGCTTTTTATTTTTTTATTTTTTGAGACAGAGTCTCACTATGTTCAGGCTGGTCTTGAACTCATGCTGTAGCCCAGGCTGCCCTCGAACTCATGGCAATCCTCCTCTGCAGTCTCCCACAATTCTAGGATTACAGGCATGTTCCACCATGCCTGACTTTATTTTGTAATTTTAAATTAACTTATAGTAAAGTTGAGTTTTCTGTATGGTTCTGTGAGCTTTCATATATGCTGATTCTTGCAACCTCCATAGGAAACCGAACAGTTTTATCACCTCAAAAACTTTCCTCATTTGACTCCCTTGGTCCATTATCTCCTCTCATCTCTAAGCCTGAACCTCCTACCAGTTCTCTATCTCTATAGGTTTGTCTTTTTTGAGACTGTCAATCACACGGGAAGTAATCTTTTGAGGTCTGCTCCTTTCGTTTCAGCATAACACCTTTGAGGTTTGTCCCAGCAGTTGCATGTGTTGACGGCTCGCTGCTCGTATCACATAGTCGTATTGCACTGCATAGATGTGCCACGGTGTACTTACTCTTTCACCCATTGGAGGACATTGGGTTGTTTCCAGTGTTTTTGTTTTTTAAAGATTATAGTGTTATTATAAATATTTATTTATAGGTTGTGTGAATGTAAGTTTTTATTCTTTCTTTATTTATTTTTAAAATACAAAATGGCTAACATATATATCTTACTATCATTGAAATAGAGGGAGAGGCTTGGCTCTGGATGTCCCAGTCCCACGGCCGCCCCAGCATGACACTGTTTCTGGAGGGGTGGGTCTAGTAAAGTTTTTACTCTTGTAAGGTTAATATCAAGGAATTGCTAAATTGGTAAGTACACATTTAATTCCCTAAGACTGCCATACTGTTTTCCAGAGTGGCAATATCACTGGGTATTCCCAATACAATGTCTAAGTGTTCCATTAGCTTCACATCACTTATTCGCCCATCCTTTCTTTTCATTTTAAAAATTTTAACCTTCTACAGGTTGTAGTAGTATTTTCCTGTCATTTAATTTACATTTCCTTAGTGGTTAATGATGACGAGAATCTTTTCATGGGCTGTTTGTCTAGTTGTATACTCTCTGGTGAAATGCTGTCTTTTGCTTATTTTATTTTATTTAGTTGTTTGAGACAGGGTCTCGCCATGTAGTTCAGACCAGCCTTGAACTCACTATGTAACCCAAGTTGACCTCAAACTCACAGCGATCCTCTTGCCTCAGCCCCCCAAGTGTGGGGATTACAGGTGTATGGCACCATGCCCAGGTTTTTGCTCATTTTAAAGTTAGAGTCTCTTTTCCATGTTGATTTTGAAGGTTACTTACGTACTAGGCTTATAAGTCCTGTGTTGGATGTGATTTACAATTTTTTTTCCAATTTGAAATTTTTTTCATTTTAACAGTGTCTTTCACAGAGCAAATTTTCACTTTTGATAAAATTCAGTTTGTGAATTTTTTTCCTTTTATAGATCATGCCTTTGGTGTCATATCTAACAACTCTTTGCTTAACTTCAGGTCACAGAAATTTTTTCTTTTGTTTTCTTTTAAAAGTTTTATATTTGGACTTAGAATGAATTTTGTTTTTATTTTTTACTGAGACATGGTCTCACTATGTAATTCAGGCTGGCCTCGAACTCACAGCAATCCTCCTGCCTCAGCCCCCCAAGTGCTGGGATTACAGGCATGAGCCACCACACCTGGCAGATTTAGAATGAATTTTAAACAAGCTTTTATATAACGTGTGAGGCTTAGGTTGAGGTTCATCTATTGATATATGGATGTCTACTGTTTCAACACCATTTGTTGAAAAGATGATCCTTTTTGCATTGGACTGCCTTCATACCTTTGTCAAAGTGAACTGAGTCACTCCCCCATCTCATCTTGTGATACCCTGCACTGCCTGGGGACTCTGCCAGCAAGAAGGTCATCACCATATGGTACCCTCAGCATCGGATTAGAACCATGAACCTGAATAAACCCCTTTTTTTATAGCTTTAAAAAGTCAATTTGTCATATTTATGTGGGTCTATTTCTAGACTTCCTATTCTATTCAATTTTCTGAGTATCCATCCTTTCACTAGTAGCGCACTGTCTTCATTACCCTGACCTTACCATTAACTCTTAAAAGAAGATAAGTGATCCCTCTAATTTATTTTTTTCCAAATTGTTTTGGCTGCTCTAGTTCTTTTGTCTTTCCATATGTGTTTTAGAATCATCTTGTCAATATTCACTAGAAACCTACTGTTGTTTTTGAATGAGAACCAGGATATCTCTACGTTATTTTGGGGGATAACTAACATAAAAATATGGAATCCTCTAGTCCATGAACATGCTGTGTCTTCCTACTTATTTAGACATTTTGCTTCTTTGATCAATAATTTATTATTTTTACCATATAGAGCCTATATATATTCTGTAAGATAATACCTAAGCATTTCATTTATAAAGCTATATTAAATTGTTTCCTTCCTGTTTATGATTTTGTTTCGTTTTGTTTTGTCTTTTTGAGACAGGGTTTCACTGTGTAGTTTGGACTGACTTTGAACTCACTTCATAGCCCAGGCTGGCCTCAAACTCATAGTGATCCTCCTGCCTCAACTTCCTGAATGCTGAGATTACAGGTATGCACCACCACACTTGGCTCATATTTGTGTCTTTAATTGTTCAGTGCTGGTATCATGTCATCTTGCTAAACATAGTTAATAGTTTTAGAAGCATTTTTGCAAATTCCTTAGGAATTTGTACATAGGCAATTGCATTATCTGGGAATAGGAATAATTTGTATACCTCGTATAATTTCTTTTTATTGCCTTATTTCGCTAGCTGGGAATTCCAGTATTATGTTGAATAGGAACAGAGAGAGTGGTCATTCTTGATTTTTAAAAATTCTCACAGTCTCTAACACTTGAATGCCTGCTCGAATATTTGAGAAAACCAAATAAGAAAGAGGGCAATGAGAGTTCTTAAATTAAACCCTCACATTCAATTGATATTTTGGCAAAGTTTAGAATTATACATTGAAAATAAATTTTCACAGAATGCTGAAGGTACTTCTTGATTTTCTTCTAGTATCCAGTTTGCTTTTTTTTTTTTTCCTGGTACTGGGGATCGAACTCACGACCTCACACTTGCTAAGCAGGCACTTACGCCACTGAGCTAAATGCCTGGTGCCCAGTTTGATTTTTTTAAAACGTGAAGTTGTTCTGCCTCTTATTCTTTTGTAGATCGTCTGGTTCTTATCTCTGGAGATTTTTGGAACCTCCCTCTTATCCTTAGTGTATTTGTAACTTCATAATAAAATATTTAGTGTGGACTTCACTTCTTCCAACAGTATGTGGTTTGCCTTTTCAGTTTGGGAAATTTCTTGTATAATCTCCTTGATAGGTTTTTCTCACTTCTGTATTTGCTATTCCTTTGGAAATTCTTACTGTGATAATTTCTAAGCCTTTCAAACATGCTTTCCAGTTCTTCATCATTTAAAAATCTTTATTATATGGTCAGAGGATATTTTATCAACTTGATCTTCCAATCCCTGTTAAAATTTTCATTTCTGTATGCATATTTAAATTCATGGATGGGCATGGTGGCACATGCCTGTAATTCCAGCACTTGGGAAGCTGAGATGGGAGGATCACCGGGAGTTTGATGCCCGTCTGGGCTACATAGTGAGTTCAAGGCCAACATGAACTACAGTGAGACCCTGTCTCAAAAAAAATTACAAGAGTTCTTTTTTGCCTTAAGGTTTTTCATATAATCCCATTCTTACTTTTTTTTTGCATTATACCTTCTTACCTTCATCTAATATACTAATTATATGAACCAGAAGATTTTTTTAAATATAGGATGTTACTCTAGTTAGAATGGCCTTGAAGCTAAAATCTTCCCACTTCCATCTCCCAAGTAATTGAGATTACAGGTGTGCACTACCACATGTGGATAACTAGAGGATGCTTTTTAAAAATGTATTTTTTATGTTCCCTGTATCATTTTTATTTCTTCTCACTTTATTTATTTATTTATTTATTTAGACAGGGTCTTTATTTCGTTCAAAGAGAATAAAACAAATACAAAATAAAACAGAACATTCAATCAAAACAAAACAAAGAATGTGATACAAGACTTCAAAACAAAACAAAAATAAACCAACAATTGTTGCCATGTTGCCCCTTGCTATCTTCAAAATAACTTCCCATACCATCAGGCATATTAACATCAAACACAACAAAAGAGAATAAAACCAATCAAAACAAAACAATGAAAGCAATACAGGACTTCAAAAGAAGCCAGTTGAAATACTACAGTGGCTACTGTAATGTATCTTGTTATCTTCAAAGTAGCTGTTTATATCCTCAGACATAATAAAAACAAACAAAACAAAATAGAATAGTCAATCAAAACAAAATAATGAACATGATACAAGACCTCATAACATGAAAGGAAATCAATAATGGCTACCATAATGCCTCTTGTTATCTTCAAAATAACTGCTCATGCTTTCAGGTATAATATGATCAAATAAAACAGAATAGAGCAAAATCAATCAAAAGAAAACAATGAAAGCAATACAGAACTTCAAACAAGACTGCAGGAATACAACAGAGGCTACCATGATGCATCTTATCTTCAAAGTAGCTGCTTAGACCATCACACATAACAAAATCGAACAAAGCAAAATAGAATGAAATCAATTAAAAAAAACAAGCAAAGCAATAAAGACTTTGGAACAAATAATAGGAAATCAATAATGACTACTATAATCCATCTTGTTATTTTTGCAATAGCTGTCCATGCCATCAAATATAATAAAATCAAACATAATTAAACAATAAAACCAAGCTAAACAGAACCATGAGAACAATACAGGGCTTCAAAACAGAATTATAGATTAACAATGGCCATTGCCTTCCCCCTGGAGACATCTCCTCCCCTTTCACCTTCACAACCTCTATTTTGTGTTTTGGATCCCACTAATTTCCCCAGTTTCTTATACTAGGGAGACAATACAACGTTCACCTATGTGACTCTGAACCCTTTCACCCATGAGCATATTCTCAAGTTATATCCATTTACTTACAAGAGTCTCAAGGTTATCTTTCTTTATAGCCGAGTAGCTTTCCATTGTATAGAAATGGCATATCTTTCCTTTCCATTCTGCAGTGGACGGGCAAGCTACCCCTACTGTTTTTTCCTGGTTCCCTGTTACATAGAGCGTTGTTTTCTCTCCTTTGACTTTTAATCTATGAATTCCATTTTGAGTTGAATGTGTTTGTTGGATAAAGCATATTGATGGATCTTGTCTCCTGATTCACTCTACCTGTGTTTCTTTTTATTGGCAAATTGAAGCCATCTACATTAATGGTTATGGCCAACATGCACTGGCTCATCTCTGCCATGCTATTTTCCTGCCATTGACTGTGTACTTTTCCCCTCTATTCTATTGTCTGTCTCGCTTGGTGATCCACCCCCTGCTGCTCTTCCTGGAACCATGGTCTTTTTTCTCTCTTTCTAAAATGTCCTTTAGTATTCTTTGTAGGGTTGGTTTGGCAGTCATGAATTCCTTCAATTGTTCTTTGTCGTGGAAGTATCTTGTTTCTCCATTAATTTTGAAAGATAGTTTTGCAGGGTACATCAGTCTGGGTTGGAAGGTGTTTTCTTTCAGGACTTGAAATATTTCACTCCAAGCTCTTCTTGACTTGATGGTTTGTGTTGAGAAGTCTGTTGTGACTGATGGGTTTTCCTTTATAGGTGATCTGTTTCTTTTCTCTAACAGCTTTTAATATTCTGTTCTTGTGTTGAATTTCTAGGATCTTGATTATTACATGTCTGGCTAGAGATTTACTTTGGTTATGGCTAGCTGGAGTTCTATATACCTCACTTATCTGAATAGCACGTCTTTCTCCCATGTTTGCGAAGTTTTCTGCTAATACTTCTGTAAATAGAATTTTATGTCTTTTGTGTTGACCCCTGCTTCTTCATTGATACCTATCACTCATAAATTATTTTGCTTTGCATCATCTTGCAGTCTTTGAATTGTTGTTTCCTGGTTCCTCATTATTTTTAAGAGATCTTTCCATTCCTGATCACAAGCTGCACACCTGTCTTCAAGGTCTGAAAGTCTATTTTCAGTTTCTTTCAAGAGATTTTGCCAACTTTCAATGGAGATTTTAATTTCCTGAATATCTCTTTGAATCTGTTTCATGCATGCAAAATCTCTCTTATATTGTTCATTCACAGTTTCCCTCATTTTCCTTTGCTCCTCTATTTTTTTTTAATCTATGTCTTCTTTAGAGAAGCTTAGCAATTCTTTTACTATGTTTTTCATTTCTTCTTTTACCTGAGATAGTATTTCTGTTCTAATTTCTTTTATAGCCTCTTGGAGTTGTCTCTTTACTTCAGGTGTGTGACTCCCAATCTCTTCCATGTTTTCATCTCCTGGACTTGCTCTGCTTGGGTTGGAGTCCAGGGACTGCCTTTTGTTTCTTCATCTTGACATTTTCCTGTGTTCTTCCAAACAAGCAGGTAGTGGGGTTTTGAGAACCTCCCATGTTGGCTACAATTTCTCTGGAGCGTGACTGTTTGGTTTTCCTGGCCAGTGCTTGCTAGAAGTATCCAATGGTGGCTACTGGGTGCTCTGGTGCAGGGCTCACTTCTGTTTTTCCCAGCTCTTGATGGTTACCTGGGGTGGAAGTGTCCCAAGAGCTGCTGGAATGCATGCCAAGCAGGGCCTGCCTCTGCCTTCCCTCTGAGCTGGTTACCGGCGAGCAGCATCTCCCATTTTTTTATTCTTTTGAGACAAGATTTTACTATGCAGTTTAGGCTGGCCTTGAACTCACTTTGTAGCCCAGGCTGTCCTCAAACTTTCAGCAATCCCTCTACCTCAGCCTCCTGAGTGCTGGAATTACAGGCACACGCCACCACATCCAGCATCAATCACTTTAATTTGTTTTTGGTTTTTAGGCTGCAAGCCTTCCTTACATGTCTAGTGGTCTTATACCCATGTACAATATGCCAGAACAGCAAACCACATTGCAGTGACTTCATAAAACAGAGAAAGGAAGAAGAGAAATGATCTATAACTCCACAACATCTGTTTTTGGAATCTGGTATTTACTGCCAGTATTTGAGCAGAACAATTTTTAAAGTGGTTCCAGTGAGCCTTATTAGCTTCAGCACCCATGGCTTCCTGTTTACTGCTGCTTTAAAAGTTTACAGGACCCAGGAGGGGCGGACGAGCCAATTCAGATCTCCCTGGGGCTCTGATCTTCCACTGGGGCAGAGCAGTGTATCAATTTCCAGTGGAAATTACCAGTGAATTTAATAACTTCTCATTTGAATATTTCCTATTTCCCCAACTCCTTCATCATCACTGGCATATTTGATCTTATCTACAATACTTACTGTGCTCATTGTGCAGATTAAATGGAGGCTTTTGGCATGTGTCACGGTTTTTTTACCTAGATGTCCCCCCAAAGCCTCATGTACTCGTAGGCAGGGATTGAGGGGAGGTGACTGGATCATGGGAGCATGATACTCATCAGTGATACTCGTGAGTCCTCTGGTGAGTTTATAACTAAATATGATGTTGAGAGGTGAAGCCTGGTCAGAGGAGATAGACCACTAGGGCCGTGGCCTACAAAGTTACATTGCCCTTTCTCCTCCCTTGATCTTCTCTGCTTCCTGCAGCCATGCTGTGAGCTGTTTCTCTTTTGCCATCTCCCTCTGCCATGCTGCCTTGCCTTGGAGACAGCCGAGATTATAGATTGAAATCTCTACAAACTGTGAGATAAAATCCACCCTGGTGGTCAGTTGGGTAGCAAATGTCATAGCCATATTGGCCTCACATCCACTGTGAGCCAAGATAAGCCCTCCCTCCCTAGATTTGTGAGTTTCAAGTATTGTCATTCTGCAATGGAAAATAACTAAGACAGCTTGGGATAATAGAAAAAGCATTGGTGGGATAGGCTTTTGTGTAAAATGCAGCTGTATAAACCTTTAGCCAACTGCAAGATCTGGAAGAAGTTTTATCATGTTTCCAGCCCTCAGTTGTGGGACTTGTAAAGGCGGAAAGTTGGATTTGATGACCACTTAAAGCTCCACTGAACTTCAGTTACATGATTTGATTTCTTGCTCAAGGTTACATGACCTGCTTGTGGCAGAACCATAACAGGAATCCAGGTTTCTGTCCCATGGTCCAGGGCTCATCCCATCACACCATGAATTACCTCTGAGTTCCTCCATAAGACTTTCCTCCAGAGTCCTTGGGTACTGAGGCTGCTCCCCCTGTTAATTGTTGGGGCAGAAAGATGTGGCTGGAAAGGAAGAATAGGTTGGGGCCAAGGAGGGAAAGGAGGGTGAATGAAAACCAACAAATGTGGTGGAAACATTTTGCATTTAAATGCAGGCCAGAAGGAAGAAAGACCAGGGTATAATTGGGGAACTCTTTTTTAAAAATTATATTTTATTAGTACATGTGTGTAGTGTGTAATGTTTATATTCATTGTGGGAAATTGGTTCATGTATACAACATATCTTAATTCCTTTTTTCATCTCCTTTCCCTTCCCTCTCTCCCCCATTCATCTATCTCTTGATCCCCTTGCTTTTTGGGTCTTTCTCTTTTTTTCTTTCTTTTCTTTCTTTCTTTCTTTCTTTCTTTCTTTCTTTCTTTCTTTCTTTCTTTCTTTCTTTCTTTCCAGGATCTTGCTATGTAGTTCAGGCCAACTTTGAACTCACTATGTAACTCAGGCTGGGTTTGAACTCAAGGCAATCCTCCTGCCTCAGGCTCCTGAGTGCTGGAAATACAGGCATGTGGCACCATGCCTCGCTACCCTTGGTTTTTTTTTTTTTTAATTGGGGAAATCTTGGAAGGAAATTGGCCAAGTCACTTTTTGAAGCAAGTTTTGAAAGGAGAGCATGAAACTTGTCCTCATACTCTCAATCTTGACTAAGGCAGCTCTTAAAAGAGTAAGAGAAATATAAGTTTAGTTTTACAAGCAGAGATACAATCTCTAGGACAATGTATGACCAAGAGACAAGAGAAACACTTAGCCAAGGGTGTCATGAAAGCTTTGTGAATTTGTAAAGTAGACTTAAGGTTAAAGTTGGAACAAGCTAAGATTTTGGATAAGGAAAAACAATCCAGGGCAATTACCGAAGGAAGCTGAAGTCTATTTCCTTTTGACCTCCATTTTCTACAGCAAGGAGGTGACACTTAAAGCAGATAAAGGAGAAAGGGAAACAAACACAATACATACCCAGAAGGGAGATTCTGGAGACAATGAAAGCTGTGCATTCAGATCATCAGGAGGTCCAGGTGCAAATCTCCCAGGTGAACTCCAGCCAGGTGTGAGCCCCTTCCTGACTAACCTTTTATCTGTTTTGGATCAGATCATTTCTACTGATCTCTCTTCAGATTCATTGATGCTTCCCTTTATCAACAACCTTCATTCTCATATTGATCGCTTTCAATGAATTTTTAAAAACTTTTAGTAGTACATGTCTACCGTACATAATGATTATATTCATTGTGGTACATGTACACAACATATTCTAATTCTTTTTATTCCCTTTTCCTTCCCCTCCCTCTCTGCTCTCTCCATCTCCCTTCAAGGAATTTTAAATTTCCATTGTTGTGTTTTTCAGTTAAATAATTGTTTTAGCTTTCATTATTTTGTGTGTGTGTGTGTGTGTGTGTGAGTGTGAGAAGTGCTATCTTTCCATACATTTCAGTAATGTTGACTTTACTTCATATAACTTACCACCAAATTAACTTGAGTAAAATTACTTTCAACAAACACTTACAAAGTTGTGGGTGTTAGGTATTGTGTCCAATAACAGAAAACCTGATTAACATAGAAAACTGGTACTAGAAAAGTAGGGTCATTGTTTTTTCACTGCATCTGACTATATGGTTTAAAAACCTTTGGAACTGGTCACAGGAGGAGTTTGGAAAGATTTAGAGATGCTGACTAGAGAAACCCTAGAATGCTATAAGCAAAGTCTGGTGAGTGATTCTAGTCAGAACAAAGAAGGCCAGAATGTTGACAGGAATGCAGACAGTAAAGGCCAGGCTCCTGAAGTTTCAGTTAGGAACAAGGAATCCATTGTTTACTGGACTGGAGGGTTTGTGTGATACACTCTGGCAGAAAATTTGTTTACATTTTTTCCACATCCTAAGACTTTGTGGGAGACCGTAATTAAAGGCAGTGGACTAATTGACCTAGTAAAGAACAGACAAGCATTAGCCAGATATATAGTGTTTGAGGCAAAAAAAAAAAAAAAAGAGAGAGAGAGAGAGCAAGAAAATTTGGAAAATTTAAATTTTGACCCAAAAGGAATCATGTTTGAAGTTGGAGTCAAAGGAGGTGTGGCTGCTGAAGAGATTAGCACCATTACAAAGAAACCAAAGGCAGCTATAGTAATACACACCTGTAATTCCAGTGCTCTGTGAGGCTGAAGTAGTAGGATTGCAATTTTGAGCCCAGCCTGAGCAATTACTGACTTAGTGAGACCCTGTCTCAAAACAAAAAATTTAGAAAGAGATGGGGATATCACTCAGTGCAAAGACCAGTACCACAGTATCAGGTTCAATTACCAGCACCACAAAAGCAAAAACCAAGTACTATTTGGAGGAACATGAAGAAAAATGCTTGAAGACAGCTTAGGAATCAGCAAGAGTTCACCTATTTGAGGTTGGAAAGTCCAAAAGTGTCTTTTGTTTGAGAAGAGAATCCTTGAGTCCCCTACTCAAGAAGAGAACCTAAGAAATTTGTTCCCTGGAATTCATTTTATCAGTCATCCAGACACTCAAAAGCCACTGCAGCCATAGTTCAAGGGGGCCTGTTTATTGTTCCTTCTGGCAACAAACCTTGGCATCATTTATATGATGCTGGGTTTTACTTGCATGCCAAATGCAAGAGAGTTAGGTATGCTTCCATACAGATTTCAAAGGAAGACCTTAGAAGCCAGGCAAGGAGTCTCTTAGTGGGGAGTGCATGAAGCTGTAGGAATAAACACAAAGTTGCAGTGGATATCAAACAAAGTTAGAGCTAGCAGGAACATGGAATGTCTGCCAAGGAAAGCTACAGGTGGGAGGTAGAGCCAGTCCAAGAGAGTGGCAATGAGTGGTCATTAGCCATTGGGGTGGGGCCACCCAAACTCTCTCTCTGGAACTCACATCTCACCATCATATGTCCTGGGTGCCAGACATAGAGCTACAGGATTTAATGTTTTCTCTGTTGAGTTTCATTCTTTCCTTGGTCTAATTCTTTCCTATCCTCTTATTCTTTGGTTTCAGAATGTAAATGTTCACCCTGTGTTGCTGTACCCTGGAATTTTGTAACTTGTTTTTTATTCTTATAGAGGGTCACAGCTAGGAATTTGCCTTGAATATCAGAAGAGACATGGGCTTAACTTTTGAAATGCTGGAATTATTGAGTCTTTGGGGGAAGAGATTATTGTGTTTTGGTTTGTACGCACAGTAGTTGTATCATGTTAGGTGAAATTATGACCTCATTTTTATTTGGGTACTAAGAGCTGTACCAGATGGCACATGAAAGGCTGGTGACACAGGCAGTAAATGAACTCACCAACAGAGTCAAAGAATATAGGAACGATGGGAGTTTACTCAGATCAGAGTACACTCTCAAGAGTGACAGTGGCAAGTTTCCAAGAGAGGAATTGTGCAGTCGGGGCTTGAGACTGCAGGTTTTTATAAGGAATTGAAGACATGGGGAAAGGTTTCAGGTTGCAAATCTAAATTATCTCAGGAATGTTTCTTCTAAGATGTGTAATTTCTGCTGACTCCTTGAAATCACTTTTACTGTTATTACATTTTCAAATTGTCAAGATGTCTTCTTGCATAGGCTTCACCAAAGTTCCTTCAAACTTAGAATAGGACAGCTACATTTTAACCTTTGTGGGAAACTTGGGTATTGGAAGGAAAGAATGGATTTTTTAATTTTATCTGATGCTGTTTCTCGCCAGCATTAGTGCACTATCTCATGACTGCCCAGTACATGCTGAGCAGGATTGTATGATCAGAGAAATTTGTGTACCAAGAATTTAAGGCTTTTTGTCACCACATTAAGTATGGTTTAATGAGGTGTGTTTGGATGTCAAGTTGACAAGGGGTGGGATGTGACAGTTAAGCTTGATTATGTTGACCTGATTGGGTTGAGAACTGCACTAGAAACTTATGGAACACATGTCTGGGTGTGTCAGGCTGAAGCAGAAGCAGAAGTGATGACTCAAAACCATACAAATAAATAAAAATCACTAACTAGGTAACTTCCTCGGTAAGAATAAAAGCTAGTGTCAATCATATTTTGGTATGAAAAAACTTTTTTTTAAAACAAAAGTGAGACCATTTTTTATTTTTCAAACAGCTACTCTATTATAAAGAATCATTCTCTGAAAAGTAATAGAAGCTCTGATAGCTTCAAATTATTTTTAACAATGACTGACAATATAAAAGTAAAGGCAATTTTACACCTGGAAACATAAATTACATTTAAGCACAAACATACAAACAACAGAATCATTTGTCATCCTCAAGATGTTTCTTTTCACTGTCTTCTTCTACATCAAAAGTAAATTGTAGTAACCCATTAGATGGTTATAGTCTTCAGAGTTTGGAAAGAGCTTTGGATTAACTAACTGATTTTATTTTAGCGTAAAATGTGGCAGACACGTGTGCTGTCTGGAATCTTCACGTCGTACTGGTGAAGCACTGCGCTTGTTTCTGAAAGCACAAGATTGTAAGTAATGGCTTTATAAGTGTCTGTGGTGGCCTCATGGTACAACCGAATGACATAGCCTTTTGTAAGAAAGTGAAGCAGTGGAGCTTGCAAGAGGTGACCAAGAAGATGAGCCTGAAGGAAGTGGCAAAGCATGTACAACTGTGAAAGGGAAGCGACTGAAGAACTCAAAGGAAAAAGGCCATAATGAAGGCCGACTCCTCAGTCTCTTGGAACAGTCTGAGCACATGACCACAGACGCAGATATAAAGACCAAGTCTTCAGAAATAGGAACCTTCAGGTTGCCGTCAGAGGAAGAGGCAGGCTGCAGCAGAGAGACACAGAGTTCCCTCAAACATCCCCACTTAAATGAATTTCCCATCAAAGTCTTTTGTTTCCATTTCAGAAGCTACAGATTGCTTAGTGGACTTCAAAAAGCAACTTACTGTCCGGCCAGGTAGCCGGACATGAACCAAAACAAGTGGAGGAAGAAGGAGAAAATACTGACTTTTTGGGTCCAAACGTTGACAAAACCATTAATAATAAGGGCGGGCCATGTTCATCAAGCCATAGCATCTTCCAGTTAATTGTTGAGCAAGTTTCTATTGTACAGTTTTCATCACCAGTACCCACTCATCAGTTACCCTGGTTTTTATGTTTTGTATGATCTATATAGACAACAGTGTATAGTATTCTGTTTTGTAACATTCTGTTTGAATTTACTTATAAGAAAGTTTAAATATATTTATCTATGTATGAAATCTAAAAAAGAAAAAAAAAGAAAATGAAGCAGTGCTGGGGTGATCACTGTAAAACTTCCTCTAACACCATAAAATGGGACTTGCAAAAGCAGACTTCTAAGTAATTACTTTGAAAAAATGTATAGTAGAAATGTAAGGCTGATCGCACTTGTACAATAAGAGAAACATTTCACACCAAATACTGCACAGGCCAAATTTCCAGTATAAATCAGCCTTCCATCTTCTGCCTTGCCAAGTTGTGTATGTGAACATTGAACACATCTTTCCTAGCAAGCAAACACGTGTGGCAGACACGGCCCCCGCGGCCCCGCGTTCCCGCTGCAGGAGGCTGCCCGCGCGGGGACTACCGGAGGGCCAGGAGGCCTCTTTTTGCCAGGTCCGAAGTCCAGCAGCCCATGGCCCGCCCAACGCGGAGAGCATCCCGCGGCTCAGGTTTGGAGGAGCGCTCGGGGGCAATGGCCAAGGGCGTGGAGCTGAAAGAACTTTGTTTCTTATATGGTTTAAAGCACAAATGTGCAAAATACAAATCTATGTTAACAGGCACGCATGTATGAAGAAGTGATTGTAAAAATAACATTCAGCAGGAAGAAAGTAATGGGACATCAGCAATACTAATGTATGTTGTTGAATTAAACTGGTATCAAACCAAGTGTGGACTAGATTCAAAATCGATTTCTATAAATTAAGATGTTAACTATACTCCCCGTAGTGGCCATTAGGAAATAATATAAATGTATATTAAAAAGGAAATAAAGAAGAAATTAAAAAGGTACACTTAAAAAAAAAACCCCACACATGCCTGAACCAAACATACCTAGAAGAAAGTATCCAGGGAACTGAGCGAGGGGAAAAAAAACAATGTAAGACAGAGAGAAAACAAAATAGCACAGTAGCAGAAATAAATTTTTCATTATCAGCAATTACTTTAAATACAAATGAATGAAACTCATCAATTAAAAGATAGTTTAGAATGAGTGCCAGAGTTACATACCAGTGTACTTTCAATTTAAATCTTGGAGGCATTTCTACTACTACTCTGTAACCGTCAGGATTCTAGTGCTTGCCATCACAGAGGAGTCTTCCTGAGGAGGAAGAATAATTGTGTGCAAAATAGAGATCTTTGTGTAATAAACATCTAAAAAGAAAGACGCCAAAGATGAAAATAGGTTCAAAGCAAAGGGAGAGAAAAAGACATTCCACGAAAATAGTAAACAAAAGAGAACTGGGATGAGACTAATAAAGAAATGGGAATTTGAAAACAAGAAGTCTATACTTAAAAGGCACATTCAGAACACTCGAGAACAGTGGCATGCATGCTCTTCTCAAGAGCATGCGGAACCTTCTCCAGAAGAGAAAGTAAGCTAGGTAATAAAACAATTCTTAATAAATAATAAAGGGTTAAAATCACACTTTGATTAAATTGGAATGAGGGGCCGGGGATTTAGCTCAGTGGCATAAGCACCTGCCTGGCAAGGTAGTGAGTTGGATCCCAGGTACTAAAAATAAAATAAAATAAAATGGATGAAACTAGAAACCAGTAACACATGGGAAACTGGAAATTTCACAAACATGTGGAAATTAACAATGCACTCATTCACAACTGTGTCCAACAAGAATTCACTAGTGAAAGAAAATACTGAGAGATTGAGACAAACACACACACACACACACACACACACACAAACATCAACTTTATGGGAAGCAGGGAAAATAGTATCTAGGGAGCAATTTATGACTGTTAAAGTCTAATTAAAAAAGAAAAAACTAAAATCAACTACCTAAATTTGTACCTTAAAAAACTAAAAATCTTGGCATGGTGATCACACCTGTAATCCTAGTACTCAGGGAGGCTGAGACAAGAGGATTGCAAGTTTGAGCCTGCTTGGGCAATTTAGGAATGTCCTGTATCATAATAAAAAAAAAAGTAACATAAGGGCCGGGGATCTAGCTCAGCGGCCTAAGCGCCTGCCTGGCAAGCGCAAGGTTGTGAGTTCAATCCCCGGTGCCAAAAAAAAAAAATTGTAGGAGAAAAAAGTAACACAAAAGAGATAGGGATATAGTTCAGTGCAAAGGTGCTAGGTTCAATTACCAGTACCACAGGGCAGGGAGTAGAAGAGAGAGAGGGGAAGGGGAGAAAGTGGGAGAGGAAGAGAGAGAAGGCTAAGGAGAAGGAGAGGGAGAGGAGAGACTGATTTAAAACAGAAAAGCAGCCTAAAGTCAAAGCCAGAAGAAAGAGTCAAGACTGCAGAGAAGTGAGATGGAGAATTTAAAAAATAGAAAAGTATCATATAACCAAATGGTTCTTTGAAAACATCAAAAAAACTTATAAACCTTTAGTCAAATGAACTAAGAAAAGAAAGAGGAAAATAAAATCATAAGTGAAACCTGAGACAATACTACCAACTTCACAAAAATTGGAAGTATTTTGTTACAACTATTAGGAGAAATTATATGGCAACAAATTAGATAATTTACATGAAATGATCAAATTTTTATAAAGAAACTGCCATAACTGCTGGGCATGGTGGTGCATACCTGTAATCCCAGCACTTGGGAGGCCAAAGCAGGAGGATCACTGAGAGTTTGAGGCCAACCTGGGCTACACAGTGAATTCAAGACAAGCCTAAACTCTGCCTCAAAAAACAAACAAAAAAATAAGAAAGGGAAAAACTGACCATAAAACAGGCCTAAGAAGAAAGAAATCTGCAGCTGGATGTGGTGGAGAAGATGTGAAATCCCAGTATTTGAGAGGCTGAGGCAGTAGGATCCCAGTTCAAAGTCAGCCTGGGTTATGTAGCAAGACCCTGTCTCAAAATGAAAACAACAAATGCACAAGTAAGTCTTAATAGATCCATAATAAGTAAATATTGACTCAGTCTTTAAATTCTCTCCAACAAGAAAAAAACAAAAAACAAAACAACAACAACAAAAAAAACAGGACCGGATGGCTTTATTGGAGAATTTAAGCAAACATTCAAAGCAAAATTAAACACCTGTATTACAAAAACAGTTCCAAAAATAGAAGCAAAAGGAGGACTTGATAACACATTCTTGGAGGCCATCATTACCTCGATACCAAAGCTAGACAAAGATACCCCAAGAAAAGAACGACAAACCCATATTCCTTACACATATGAATGCAAAAATTCTCAGTAAAATACAATCAAACCAAATCCAACAGCACATTAAAGGGATTATAGTCCATGGTCAATGAAACTTACCCAAGAAATGCTGTGATGGTTCAACATAATAGTAAAATTGATCAATGTAATATGGCACATATGATGGTTCATCTTGATGTCAATTTGCCTGGATTAAGAAGTGACTAGAGGTGGTAAAGCACACTTCCAGGTGTGTCTGCATAGGTCATGAAAGTGTGGCCTTGCAGACTAGAACTGGTTCCTGGCAACTACTTGCACACGGGTGCTCTTCCTCCTTGCTCTGCTTTCTGGCTGCTGTGAACTGAGCAACCTTCCTCCATCTTGCCCTTCAGCCATGATGTTCGTTCCTGTAGTCAGCTGACCATGGACTGAAATCTCTGAAACCGTGAAATACAATAAAGGTCTCTTTCATCAAGTAGAAGGTGTTAGGTATTTTTTTTCCCAACAACAGCAAGCTGACCACTATGCCACATTAATAAAACAAAGGGAAAAAGACATAATAATCTCAACAGAAGCAGCAGAAACACTTGAAAACATTTAGCCTCCTTTCATAATAAAATGCTTTGAATATTCGAAATATAAAAGAGCAGCTTTTGTGGAAATCCCATAACTAACATCCCTCCTGGTGTAAGACCAGGAACAAGACAAAGATACACACTTTAGCCACTGCTACTCACTATCATCCTGAAAATCCTATCCAGAGAAAGTAAAATAAGAAAAAGAA
>RJWT010013321.1:0-21822 GCA_004365215.1 Cuniculus paca | reverse complement strand
TTTATAGGAAAATGGATGCACCTAGAAAGTATAATGTTAAGTGAAAAAACAGATACACAAGCTTGAATACCATATGGTAACTCTCATTTGAGTGTGGCAAAGTACAAACAAAGAAAATATAAAGGATGGATCGAAAGAGACAAGGGGATGGATCTCTTGCAATAAAGAAGTGGTCTAAGCAAACAAGGGTGAGGGGTGAGGAGGTGGGGAAGGGGAAATGAGATGAATAAAGGTGTGCTATGTGTAGGAACCCATAACTCCAATGAATGTAAACATTATATGCCGTAACAAGCTAAGACAAATCATGTCAACGGGTGCAAAAAAGGGGGTAGGGAAACCCGAGGAGGCAGAGCGAGGGGGAGGGAAAATAAAGGTGATTTAAAAACAAGCTGTAATACATATATAACCACTTACCGGGATGATTGTAAACTTCATGAATTGCAAGCATGTACTCATAAAAAATTTTTGAAAAAATGTCATTTGTAAGTTAAGTATAGCATAGGTCCATCACTTGCCCCAGTTGCCTGATTGAATTTGATTCATTTTTTAAAAGTTATATTCCTTCATATGTATTTAGCCGATAAGTCAGAGTAATGTATAATCGTGTTTCCTATATATATGAACATACCATGACTCAGCAGCGTAGAAATCTGATGGCTTTTGCAACAAGAACTGGAATTCACAGACCTCCACATGATAAATGTAAAGAACACACATCATTGTGGGATGGGCTGGGGTTATTGGATGTAGTATAGTTAGTTCATACCACTTGTAAGAGCCATTGTTAAATATCTAGGAATTATATATGAAGGCATTTGTAACTGGGAGTCATGCAGAGTGGTACATTCTCTGCACAGAACCTGGAAGATGCTCGCGGAGAGCCAGTTCCCTGGCCCAGGACTGGCTTGGCGTGGCAGCAGGGAGCTGGGAGCCTGCACGCTGGCATTTATTTCCTGATGACTCTTACACATTGCTATTTTGAAAAAATTGACTTCATGTTTAACTCTGTCCTACACATGGTCCTCATTTCTTCAAATAACAGAGGCGCTCAGTAAAAAAAGAGCAAGAGATGAGACTGAAATCTCTCAAGAAAAATGTAAAATACAGCCAAAACCATATACTTAGTTGTATTTATTCTGGCTCATGAACCTCTAGTTTGCAAAAGTTGCTTGCTAGTTAACTTCTATTTTTAAAATACATGTTTTAGGTAGAAATGTTTCAAATTCAGATTACTGTATTTTGACAAAATTTTTGACAAAAATTGGAATCTATGTAAATATAGTAGATACAGGTATTTTTAATTCTCCCCATAAAACTCTTGTCTCCTCACAAGAACTACAAAACAAAAGGAGAGGAAGGAGAGGCTCTATCTTAGTAAAATGAGAAATACCCATAATTACACACTTAGAAGTGTGTCCTAAAAAAAGATATGAACTAAGGATTTTATATTCAAAATAGGTCAAGTATAAAGGGCCTGAACTGTTGTCAAAGTGTAAGAATGCAAGAAATACTGTTCTGCAGACCCCTGAATGAGAAATCTACCAAAATATGAGCTCCACAGAAACAAAAGATAACATAAGGACTGAGGTGAGGATTAAATGTATATTCGTGAAACTTAGACCAAATGATAGGTAAAAGAGAGAACAGAACGTGTGATATCTACATTCTGTAAGCAAATGAATAATTAAATTTAAAATATAAAAGAATGATGAGATAATATGTCCCAAGATGTTAATATTTTCATTAAATATTCTTACTGGTCAGTGATAGCATTGGGATTGCTGCTCTCAGGCTGTTGTGTGTGCAGTGTAGCATAAAAATGAGTACTGATGGGCTGTCATAATTCAGTCACCACCCATACTTCCAGAACCAAGATTCTTGATTCCAAATTCTTGAGCAAGAAAATACTACTATACTGTAAAAGCTTGATGAAAACCCTGTAGTCCTGAATTGGAATATTAGAAGTGGCAATAACAGTATTAATGATTACTTTATAAGATAGTTCTGACCACTGAAAACACCTTACATCAATAACCAACTCAGTATTTCTCTCATAATTATATTGTTGAAATTATAAATTCCACTGAAAGAACCAATGGTTTTTTTAAATTTTATTTTAAAGAGAAAAAAAAAACCCAGAAAAATCAAGAAACAACAGCTGCAACAACAAAAAAACAACAGAAAAAGCAAAATGACAACAGCAACAACAACAAAAAAACCAGTAGCAATATAGGATTTCAAACCAAGATAATAGAAATTTAACAATAGTTGTTATGTTGCATATTGTTATCTTCAAAATAGTCACTCACATTACCAGCTAAAGACATGCAAAATTGGTCAAACAATATAATTTCCCTTTTACTGTATCATAACTTTGGATCTTACTTACTTTTAGTTTCTTATACTAGCGAGACAATATGGTGTTTACACATGCAAGTCTGATTTATTTCACTTATGAGTATGGTTTCTAGTTGTATTCATTTACCTATAAAAGCCTCAAGTTTATCCTTCTTTATGGCTAAGTAGTATTCCATTGTATAAAAATACCACATCTTTTTTATCCATTCCTTAGTTGATGGGCATTTGAGTTGTTTCAAGATCTGGTTGTTACGAATTGTGTAGCTATAAACATGCATACACATATATCGTTGTGTTATGATGTTTTCAGTTCTGGGAAAATACCCAGAAGGGGAATAGCTGGGTCAAATGGAACCTCTAATCCTAGTTTTTTGAGGCATCTGCACACTGATGTCCACAGTGGTTGTACCAGTCTGCATTCCCACCAACAGTGGAGAAGGGTTCCTTTTCCCCCACAACTCCACCAACGTTATTGGTTGATTTCTTGATGTTACTCATTCTTTCTTTTAATTTGCATTTCTTGAATGACCAATGATGTTGAACATTTTTTCATATATTTATTTGCCATTTGTATTTCTTTGTCTGGGAATTGTGTGTTCATCTCTGATGCCAATTTTTGGACTGTGTCTTTGAATTTGGGAGGCCTGATTTTCTTCAATTCTTTATATGTTCTAGACAGAAATCCTTTGTCTGAGGGACAGTTGGCAAAAATCTTTTCCCAATCCGTGGTTTTTTTTTTTTTTTTTACTCTGTTGGTGATTTATTTTGATAGCAAAAACTTTTTAATAAGGTGAGATTCCCAGTTGATTCTTCGAAGTTCTTCCCATGCATTTTGTTTTTGTTCATGAGCTCTTTGTCTGCCCCTATGTCCTCGAGATTTCTACTACTCTGTCTTCCAGTAGATTTAGTGTTTCTGTCTTAATATGCAGATCTTTGATCCTTTTTTACTTTAGTTTAGTGCATGGTGATAGGCTTGAAACCAATATTTTTTGAAGAAATGTTTGATTTTAAGTCAGGAATAGGAAATGAACTTGGGACATCTTTTGGGGAAAAGAAGTATAATAAAGTAATGTTAGTTGTTTTTCTGAATTTCTTTGTATGGTTTGTGATATTTTTTAAAAAGTTTTGAAATTTGTAGTTAAAGAGACGATAGAAGAAAAATTCCCTCAAATAAAATTTGAACCTTCATACTATATCCCTAGGAAAAACTGATAAGTTCCAGTCAGTATGACAATATATTCAGTAAAGTTATTGATCTTTCAAGTACAAGAACTCCACACAGAATTTTCCATAGTAATAGTCAATGAGTTAGAACAAATGAATAAGTGACAAAGTTGTAAAAGTGTCACCCCAAGAATTTTACAGTCAGCTAATTTTTCCATTAACTGTAAAAGTAACATGATTTTCTGAAGAACATATTTAGGAGATACAGTAACCCTAACTTTTCTTGAAAAAAATATGATGAAATCCAGCTGACTTTTATTTTATTGAAAATGAAAGCTGAGGCATGGTGAAGTTGCAGTGAAAAGATTTCTGGTGTACTGAATTGAGTTAAATTCAACTCTAAAACCAATGAATTGAGAGTACTAATTTCAGAGCATAATGTAAATATTTTAAACCTTGGCAATGCAAAATTGGCAATTAAGAAATTAGAATATGATTTATTCAACAAACCTAAACTAAGCAAATTCTGTGTCATGCACTCTGTTAGTTTCCAAGAATACTATGAACTAGAAAGAGATTCAGTTTTCATCTCCAATATATACTTATTAAGCCATAACACTACAGTACTGGAGTGTGTTTTTATGTCTAGTTCCCAGTTCTCCCCTTCTTCCAGCTAATGCTGGAACTCTTCTTTCTGATGGAGAGTCTGCTCCCTTTGATTCGGGTGAAGGGTTGCTAATGCAGACTGTCTCATGCTCCTGGCTACTGGGAAAATGATCCAAGGCAGGCCATTCCCTGGAAATTTCCAGGTGTAACTATTGTAAAAACTGAATTGCATTGGTGTTATGAGGATGTACATCTGGATTTCAGTGAACATCTTGGCTGTCAGGTAAAAAGGACTGATGACTCAAAAAGTAAAGTCACCTTTGTAGTTATGGGATGGATTATAAATTCTCTGCTTTTTAATTTCAGCTTGAAGAAGTCCATTAAAATTCTTGTAACTAGTATTATGATGTGGGAAGAGCAGGATAATATAGGAGCACATAGCAAAAGCACATATATAAATTACTGTCACTTAAATTTCAACCTAATTTGTCATATCTTTCAGTATTCTTTGTATTTTAAAATGTAAATATTCAACTGCTATTTGTGTTATTTCAAAGTAATGATTTAAAAAATAGCAGATGAAAGGGAAGAGTGGTAAGTCAGAATGCTGATTTTCTTATGGCAAGGAATTAAAGGTGAAACATTTTGAAAACATGACTTTGAATCAGTAAGGAAAGGGAGACCAGCCAATAACTTTGTGCATCTACAGCAGGGTTGACTTAGTTATTTGTTGTGTTGCTGAGACAAAATACCCACCACCTAAAGTTAAGAGGAAGGGTTTATTTAGCTCACGGTTTATAGAGGTTTCAGTTCACATTCTGCTGGCTTCAAGTCAGGGTGCTATGACAAACAGGCGTCACAGAGGAGAAACAGTTCCTGGCATGACAGGCAGAGGCATGTAGCCTGCCTTCCATCCTTACGTTTGTATTCCATCCAGGCTGTAGGTCTGTTGGTTGGTACCACCCACACTTAGGGTGGGCCTTCCCATTATCCACACCCAGAACTATGCTAAAACAATTTAGGTATCACACACTCTTAATCTATATTCACACACCCTAGATCCCAGCCACCTCTGAAAAGCCCCACCTATGAGCACATGAGGCTTTGGGGGGACATCTAGATACAAACCATAATAAGGATGAATTATGACTGTGAATGACAAACGACTATACAATAATATAATGAATCTCATAATGAAAGAGGTAAAAATAACCTGTGCTTTTTGGAAGTCAGGGTAGTGGTTACCTGTGAGCAGAGAGTAACAACTAGAAAAAATAAGAATAGGGACTTGTGGGATGATAGATAATCTGTTTCTTGATCTAGTTTCTGGTTGCATGGAGAATTCAGTTTGTGAACATAAATGAAATTTTTGATATATAGCCTGAATTTCAACAGTGAGTTTAAAAACACATGACTCCTAGGTAGATGTTTTCCAAAATCTTTTCCTTCAGAAGAATATTTTCACCACATTTTATGGTGAAAAATCAGCAGTATCTTGAATTCCAGCAATACAGTACTTGAAAGTCAGCCGTCTCGCTGTGAGGGTAGCCAGTGCGTCACACAGAGCTACATCCTAAGCTGGGCTTGAACGCGTGACCTTCATACCTCAGCTTCCCAGAGTGCTGGGATTACAGGCATGTGGCACCTTGCCTGGAAAAAGTCAGCAATATCTTAAATGTCATCTCAATTTCCGTTTAATTTCCAGTATATTTTAATACTTTTATTTAAAATGCAACATATAAAACAGTATCATTTTTATAAGATTTTTTCTCCTTTTAAAAAATTTCTGCCCTATCCCATTGTTAACATTGCAAAGTTCACGTTGCATCCCAATGAGATTTGGGGTACTTTTCTTTTCTGGACTTTGGTATATAGTTTGAACTTTTATGAGAAGAATGTGTGTGTGTGTATTGATTCTATAAAATGTGTATGCATCTTTTCTATAAAAATATGAAAATAATTTAAGAAAGGAATGCCTATATTCTGCCATAGTCATCAAAAAGGAAGATTCACGGGAGCGTTCTCTACAAAATTTGATTACAGTTACAGGGGTCCGTCTGACCAGTGTGCATCACCTGTGCCTCCCTGCGCGTGGGCTGCTTCATTTTGGCAGTCCGGTGGCAGGTTTTTGTTCACGCTTAGCAGAAACGTGGGATGATCTCATGAGTGAGGGACTGCTCAGAAACCTTCAAGGTTTGCTCTTTAACTCCACAGCGCAGTAAAGAATACTATTCAGATAGCAGTGACATTAAAATTTGTTTCAACAAAAATCAGATGGAAGCCCCTTAAAGTCTCCTTATCAAATCCCTTCTTATCACTTTTCAGAGTTTGATATTTCTTGTTCGAGACTGGAGTTTCCCATACGAATTTTCATATGGGGCTGACGGTGGTGCCAAATTCTTGGAAAAACGCCTCAAGGTTAGTTGGATATTTAGTTGAATGCATGACATTTTTACCTGTAGTAATCTGAAATTAAGTTTTGGAAGATTTATTGCATAGATATTCAATAGCCACAATTTCATTTGATCCCCCATAAGACCTCTATGAACAAAGATTAATAAAATACTTTCAGAGTTATAACTTAAATGTTATTAATAATTTTGATACAGAATTTCTACATAGAAATCTATAAAATAATTATTCCTAAAGATAAAACCTTTACTTTGAAGAATTAAATCAGTTAAGGCTGATAGTACAAACATCTGGATGCACTTTTAATAGGTAAAGAAATGTCTAATTTTGAATTCCCCATAGTCAATCTTAGAACATTTGCTAATAGTTCACAGTATGGATGTTAGAAGGGCTCTACTTCCTAAGTCATGAGAGTCCAATACTGTATGAATTGCTTTTACATTGAGCAGATACTACAAAAAATACCTCGGGAGAAACTGGGAGAAAAGTTAGCTTTAAAAAAGCTCCTTGAGTATCTGGATCTATAAGCCTACCTTTTTAGGTTTATAGTCACTTGTAAAGTAGTTTGTCTACACTATAGACTGTCAAGTCCATATCCTAAGAAGGGAGTGATTGAACTTACAAGTAAACGACCATTCCAATGCCTCTAGAATTTAACTGTGTACCTACCAAGCAATAGGTTTGGCTATCTGAAAAAGAGTAGGACCCTGTTATAATCTATTTGTGTTCCCTATGAGCACTTTAAGATAAAATTTGAATTTGTAGTAACTGGAGTAAAACCCCACTAATCTACTAAAGATAGGAGGGCCCATCAGAGTATTGTAAAGGCAGATGCTTGCTAACTGTAATGACTGTGCTGTGTTTACTGTACTTAGATACCGCTGTTAGAACAATTTCACCAGGACTTTTCTTCAGTAGCAGCCCCACTAACATCATTTTTGTCTATGTGGAACCAAACACAGCAAATACAAGATGTCACAGAATTCCTTTGCCTTTGTTCAATTGATGTTGTAAGTAAGTTTAAGCTTCAGGACAATTTACTGCAGGTCTCAGGGAACCAGCATGAAGAACTACAGAATGTTCGAAAGCACATCCACTCCTGTTTCACCAATATCTCCTGTTTTCTGCTACCTCATCCTGGCCTAAAAGTAGCTACCAACCCAAACTTTGATGGAAAACTGAAAGGTGTGTCTGCCTTTTAATGAATATGTTGGATCGTTTAACCTGACGATAAAAATATCATTTTATTTCCTGGGCTTATTGCTGCTAGTTTAGTGTATCCACAGAGGTGAGGCTAATGATTAGAAATTTCCAGGAGAATGGGAAATCTTGGGCTGGCCCCAGAGTTCCTCCTCAGTGAACTGTAGGATTGTGTGGATGCAGAATATGTGTACTGCCTGTGAAAACAGATGGAGTTCTGCTTCCCCTGCAGACGGCCACCCTTACCCTCTCACCTCTGTGCACCGAGAAATGCCACATACCAGCTTTGTGCTTAATTTTCCTTACTTACATTAAAAGTGAAAACCAAAGTCTGTAATATTGGAATGCTGTACTTATTAAATTATGTAATTAAGAGGCTGAAAGAAACATTGCATAGTATTGAATTTAGGCTCTTTAAAGGTGATAGTAAAGAGTTTAATTATAAATTATTAAAAATTTCACTAAAAGTGAAATCATTTCTGAATGATAACCAGTTTCCACAAAACAAAAACGCAGTGTTTTTCACATAGTAAATACTTAAGAGTATGCAATTATCTCTTTAACAGCGGTAGACTGTTATATATTCCAAAACAGCTCAACCTATATTTTAAAGGGGTGGAGGTGGAGGTAAGGGTCTGCAGAAATAGAAGTTGGTCTTTCTCCAAGAGACAGTCACCAGACTCTGGACATACTTTGCAGTGACTACAAGGTAGCACAGAGACATTTCTGAGTTTTTTACTCATAAGCTAGCACTGAGTGTACCATTGAGTTCAGGCATTTATTGAATTACTGTGGACTTCCTGCGTTGTGATAGGGGTTCGACAGCCAAGTTTTTCAGGAAAATTTCAGTCAAAGGAATTTAAAATTGCTTTAAAAAAAAAACAACCTAACTTGGATCCATTTTTTAGAAATTGGGAGATTTGAAAAACAAAAGTATTTCCCCCTGTAGCCATGGCATCTACTCTCAGATACCTTATATTTAATTTTGGCAGTTAATACCACAAATAGAATCTCAGATTTCTCCATGATCAGCATTGCTTTTGTACTCATTTGAAATTATTACCTTTTAAAAAAATTTTATTTTAAAAAGAATAAAACCAAGGAAAATAAAACAGAATAAAGCCAATCAAAACAAACCAGTGTAAGTGATAGAGGACTTCAAAACATTATGAAATCAACAAGAGTTACCACAATAGCTTTTGTTGTCTTCAAAATAGACGCAGATACCTTAGACATAGTAAAAATCAAACAGAACAGAATAGAATAGAAATAATAAAAACAAAACAATGAATGCAATAAAGGACTTCAAAACAAGACAATAGTGAGTCCAAAATGGCTATTTAATATATCTTGCTATCTTTGAAATAGCTGCTTATGCCCTCGGATATAATAAAATCAAACAAAACAAAAGAGAATAAAAACCCAACCCAACAAAACAATGAAAACCATATAGGATTTCAAAACAAGACAATAGGGAGTCGACAATGGCTACCACCCTCAGAAGGAGATTCCCCCCCGGATGCCACACTGTGTACCACTATCCTCTGAGCAGACCACTGGCCCTAGACCTGCAAGGTCAGTAAAACAGCAAAGCGCCACAGGCATCCAATTGCATTTCACCTCAGTAGCTATCACAGATAGCAGTAAGCGCATGTTAACCCATGGGTGCCGGGATCCTATAATTTCATTTGTCCCTAGTAAATTCCAACCCACTAATAAACACACAGACTCTTGATACCGCACATTTACCTAGTGGCTTCAATGTGTTTTGAATAAATTGCATAAAGAAAGGGCTTCCACAAAGCCTGTCTTTCTTCTCTGCAGTTAGGAGCTGTAAACAAGCAGGGGAGGAGCAGGCCTTCGACAACAGTCCTTTATTGGGACAGAAAAGTCCTCTGACTTGCTCCATTATGTTGTACACCATCACATTTCTTAAATTAACTGATGCCTTTTGCAGTGAGTGAGCTCAGGAAGAGTGTTGAAGACAGGTCATGCAAATATAGAATCCTACTTTTATTAACTTTTGTTCTCTGTCAGATTTTACGTAAATGTCTACACATACACAGTGATGTGTGACATTGGTTACAGCTCTCTGTTAAGTTGCAAGTTTACCAAAGTAGCTGCCTGGGAGAAAGAAACAACAGCTGGCTGCAGTTGGCCTTAAAGTTCCATTTTAATGAGGCTTTTGTAACTTAGAGGATTACTGCTTAATCTGTTTTGTGTACAGAAATGTTCGAACTTGCCTCCGTGTTTCCTTGGGTTGCTTTGAAAATTTATCTTCAGTGTTTTTTCATTTCACCTTGAATCTTGGAATTCAGTGTGATTTCTGCCCAGGATATCTTATCAGCTGGCCATGCTCTTCTCCACAGGGCTGGCATCTGAGTGATTGTCTCTGGGAAAGAAAAGTCTGATAAATAGTTGCTCCCATATTGCTTTACACACAGAAATAATTTTCTAGCTCCTTATCAGTGGTGGTCTCTGTTATGATTACTATTTTTCCTTGGTTCCTCACAGTATTTGCTTTTACTTGCAGAAATAGACGATGAATTCATCAAAAATTTGAAAATACTGATTCCTTGGTTACTTAGTCCTGAGAACCTTGACATCAAAGAAATCAATGGAAATAAAATCACCTGCCGCGGTCTGGTGGAGTACTTCAAGGTATCACGCATTTCTGGAGCACCGTGCGTATGTGCACTGGAGTCCAAGGCCCACCAGCAAAAGCATATGCTCTAATCTGGGGGGTGGGGTCCACGAAAAGGATTTTAAACCCAAAGACACTGGCTTCTGCCTTTTTTTTTCTTTTGAGGAAACTCCTTAGAGATAACTTTATTGTTCCCTTTTATTTTGAAGGAAATGTATTTTGAAGTCTTTGCATTTTGTTTTGTTTCATTTTGGTTTGATTTGTCTAGATAGTGTTTTCCAGGGCCCATGACTGCTACTGAATTCTACTTTCATTCTGAAGATTTTCTCCAAAGGGACTGTGCCTTTTTGTGGGAGAAAATTCTTTCACACTTCCCACTTTCCATGCTGAGAGCCAATTTGAAGTGGAATTATTTTAAATTTACATTTACCAGTTTATCTCAGTTACCACTGAGTACTTCTTACCAACTTACGTATTTGGTGGAGAATTTCAATCTAATTTGTGGATTGTTGCTTCAAGACATTAATTTTTAAAATTCATGTTTCAGCAGGGCATGGTGGAGCACACCTGTAATCCCAGCACTTGGGAGGTTGAGGCAGGAAGGTTGCTGTGAGTTTGAGGCCAGCCTAGGTTAATGAGACCCTCTCTCAAAACAAAACTAACACCAAAATTCATTTCAAATGCTATCCTATACTTGCTGTGTGATTAACTTACCTTCACACTCTCCACAATAAATGACATTTATCTAACATTTTAATTTTTACTACAACTCTGTGATGGAATTTACAATTCGGTAAGAAATTAGGATCCTTACACAAGTTATGATGAAGCAGGGCACAGCTTCCTGTGGGTACCTGAAAAAGGGAAGCTACCGACAGCAGGGGATCTGAGCAAGTTTTAAAGGAGATGAAATGAGCCTGTAAGAAGGGTAGGATTGCTGTGTGGAGATGTATAAAAAGAACAATCAGGAAAACACAGTACAGTATGAGATAACAGTTGTAAGTTCCTGAAAATAGTTTGAAATGTCAAGACCTTCAAATATAATTGAATATAATTAGAAATACTGAGTGGAGTAACTTGCTAATGGGTCCTTCTCTTTTTCTTAGGCTTACATAAAGATCTATCAAGGTGAAGAATTACCACATCCCAAATCCATGTTACAGGTATTTATTTATCAGGAGAAGTGATGCTTTAAAACATGCTTGTCACTAAAGCTAGACTTTCCTACTTGAGTTCACATAATGCCAAACCACCATAAATAACTCAAAAATAATGGATAGAATGATACATTGTAAAATTATTTCCTAAATAATTAATTGCCCAGGCAAACAGGAAAAATGTTATTTATTAGGTATTCATCATTTCAGAAACATGTAAAAGTGGCCCAGATCATGCCATCCACTGTATTTCAACCCCTTTTCCCCCCTCTCCCTTCCTCCAGCATCATCCCGAGTCCCCAGAAGTCCCTCTTCACTTCGCTCTGTCCCCGCTCTCCTTCCCTGTCTCTAGTGAACTTTATTGTATTCCTTACTTCTACAAGGCTGATTTACTGGTTTCCATAAAGGCGCGAGAACATGTGGTGTTTTTCTTTGGTATCTGGCTCATTTCACTCAATATAATGATCTCCACTTACATCCATGTTGCTGCAAATGATAGGATTTCATATTTTTTTAATGTGACTCATGGTTTTCCATTGTGTTGGCATCAGGGTTGATTCCATATTTTGGTTGTTGTAAGTAGTGCTGCAATAAATATGGGAGTGCAGGTATCTTTTGGGCGTAACGATTTCATCTCCATTGCGATGTACCCTGTAGCAGGGCTGCTGGATCATGTGGGAGTTCTTAGTAACTGAGGAATCGCCGTGCTGTCTTCCGCAATGGCTGTAACTTAGCCATGTTCCCACCAACAGTGCACAGAAGGGCGCCCTCATGACACATACTATATTGAGACACACACTTTTTTTTGGCTTTGTTTTATTTTGCAGCACTGAGAATTGAAAGAGATACAAACACTGTACTACACAGTTTTCATTCTCTTTGTACTGAATTTGTTTAGAAAACACACCATAATTTAGATTCACACATGTAAGAGGAAATAGATAAGCAAGGCTGAGTTTTAAGCAAGTAGGCAGTCTTCACAATTAAGTGCTAAAAAGGAAAAAATGTTTTCCTTAGTTAAAAAAATTTGAGTTTTTACGTTTCCATTTTGCTATCAGTGACATACAGTGTTTCCCAGGATTTGGGTTTAGAGACCCCGACCCTGTTCCATCCACCATATTGGATGAGAAACTAAAAGTATTTCTTGGGAGGAAAAAAACCTTCTAAATGAAAATTCACTTCAGGATTATAATTTATTGAGTAAAACTCTGTGTTTTATGCATCTTGAAATTTTAATCTTACTAATTTAAAATGTAGGGGAAGTATCTCAAGTTTCGAATTACCTGATGACTTTGGCTTCTTGCACGTTCCTGGCACGGGGCATTCTGAAGTGTGAGGCCTTTGGGAGGGAGCTTTAATGAACAGGAGCCCTGACTTACACTGTGATTTATGCCTCCTCCAAAGGCCACAGCAGAAGCCAACAATTTAGCAGCCGTCGCAACTGCCAAGGACACATACAACAGAAAGATGGAAGAGGTAAGAATCAAATATTTTAAGTATTGTTTTAAATAAAGCCCGTGCTTTTTCATTGAATTCATCCCTTCCTCACACAGACCACACTGTTACACATGCAAAGAGGTTATTTTGACTTTTCTTTCAGTCTATGTGCATATTTTTGTATTCCTAAAATATTTTAAGAACATTATGTATGCATAATTTTAAAGGGATTTTAAGTAAGTTGTCACTACTATATAATACATTACCATTCACACTTTGTTTTGGCCAAATCTTCTGTTTGTAAGATCTAGTAGTTAAAATAACATGTGCTGTTCCCTCTGCCCACTGTGCCCCCTTTCATTCTGTCATTCTAGTGTTTCTTGTAAAGATAAAGCCTTCTAGGAAAAAAAGAAATCAAACGTCAAGGACTAATATTTCTATATACGGTATTTCCTCATTTTTAGTTTTAACTAATATGATAGGTTTTTTTCCCCCCTAAAATCAAAGTTATATCCAAATTTTATGGAGTCTTAGTAGGATCAAGGGAAATGTAGGACTATACAGAATGGCATTTACAATGTAGGTAGGGGACAAATTAAAAGTATCAATATAGTTAAATCTCAGATAACCAAAGTGAATGGTGTAGTTAACTGACATTTACCTTGCAACTTTTCAAAAAATTGAAAATATGTGGTTCAAAAACATTTAATATGCTCCTACTTAGTCTCTGGAAGAAAATATTCAACAGGCTCCATTCAAAGTCAAGTTAGTGAAACTCCCAAAGAAAATTTACTGTTGCACAATTTTACTTTGAGAGCTTTATAGCGCTGATTATTCTTATAATGTCCATTAATGAAATTTATTTCAGCGTAGATTTCCTGGAAGAACTGGGATAGATGCAATTTCTTGGCTCTGGATCCATTCTATGAGTGAGCTTAGTTTGCACGCCAAATTGCAAAAGTCATGCCTTTTCAGCTTGAAGGACTGGGATTAAGTCCCATATCAAAGAGAATAAAACTTAAGAACGACTTTATTATATGAGCCACGTGTACAGTACCAGCTGCACTTAATAGTTATTCCTCACAGCTACAGGGTGGAAAAATGTGGGTTGACAGACAGGCGGGTGGCTGCTTATTATGTGTTGCTTAGCAACAGGGAAATGTTCTGGGAAATTTGTCATTAGGAAATGGTCACTGTGCAGTCACCACACAGCACATTTAACAAACTTGGATGCTGTAGGTCATTCAACACGGTCTCGATACAGTCCGGGGCCGAGGCAGACGGAAGAGATGGATGCGGCTGCTGCCAACAGCACAGCGCACCGCTTCACAGTAACCTTTTTTATAAGTAGAAATGTACTGTAATGATAAGTAAATACATAAACAAGTTATCAGGCATCCCCACACTGTACATAACTGTACATGCTATACGTATGTATGGCTGCATACATTTATTTTTTGGTGGTGGTGGTACTGGGAATCAAACTGGTCACTCAAGCACTGAGCTAAGTCTCCAGCCCTTTAGCCCTTTTCTATTTTTATTTTTTTAGAGTGTGAAAGGATCTCACCAAGTTGTCCAGGTGAGACTTGAACCTGTGACCCCCCTGCCTCAGCCTCCTTAGGTGCTGGGATTACAGGGCGTGTGCATGGTGCCCAGCCGTGCGATATACAGTACTTGGGACTGGCAAAGCAGGTTTATGTCAGCATCACCGTAGTAAGGAGTTGCACTACACTTTATCACAGCCGCAGTGTCACCAGGTGGTAGGAAAGCAGTCCACCATTGAGTCAAACATCCTTACACAGCGTATGACTGTATTAACATGGTTTGAGAAAGTCAGCTAGCTAAAGGAGAAATTTTGATAGTCATTAATTTACTCTGTATACTTGTCTATCTGATACAGATTTGTGGAGGCGACAAACCATTTCTGGCCCCCAATGACTTGCAGACCAAGCATCTGCAGCTTAAAGAAGAGTCTGTGAAGCTGTTCCGAGGCGTGAAGAAGATGGGCGGGGAGGAGTTTAGCCGGCGTTACCTGCAGCAGCTGGAGAGTGAAATAGATGAACTCTACATCCAGTACATTAAGCACAACGACAGCAAAAACATCTTCCATGCAGCTCGCACCCCAGCCACACTGTTTGTCGTCATCTTTATCACTTACGTGATTGCTGGGGTGACTGGGTTCATTGGCTTGGACATCATAGCCAGCCTGTGCAATATGATAATGGGACTGACCCTCATCACCTTGTGCACCTGGGCGTACATCCGGTACTCCGGAGAATACCGAGAGCTTGGCGCGGTCATAGACCAGGTGGCTGCAGCTTTGTGGGACCAGGTAGGAACACTCCTAATTTTCTTCCATTCAGTTCAGCACCCATTTGAATGTCACCTATGTAAGAGGCATTGCATCAGATGTTGAAAAGCATCCAGCGGCTGGGGATCTAGCTCAGTGGTCTAAGCGCCTGCCTGGCATAGCACAAGGTCGTGAGTTCAATCCCCGGTGCCACACACACACACAAAAAAGCACCCAGATAAATATGACTTCGGCCCCAGTCTTCAAAATTTTGCAGTCTGGCATCATGGCAAGATAAAATATGTGAAGTTCTACACCATGTTTTCCAGTTCATAGTTCAGTGTATTAAAAATACATAGATGAAGCAGGTTTTTCTTCAAAAGTACTAAAAGTGAGAAAAGCTTTATTATTTAGCTGACTGTATTAAGACATGTAGCAGTCTACCATTTGACTAGCCTTGACTTTGTTAGGAGCATATATAAACCTAAGTCATCACATCACTCCTTTTTAGTAACAAGTCACTCCAGATTGTCTTTGAGCTAGACTTTTACCCCAAGCTGGATTCGCTGTTTATGGTCTGCTGTTCTTTCTGCTCCAGTCAGCCATTCCAGAGGGTCAGGGCCATGACAGTACACTATCTAAATAACTGATTAGGGGCAGGAAAGACAGTTATAGATACACCTAGAACAATGATCAACTCACCGTATCATTCTGGAAGTTCATGAAAATTTAGGGAAATTTAGTGAAGTTAAAGTTGAGAATCTCCATAAAATGTTGGATTTAAGAGTTCTAAACATGTGTAATCTGTAGGTAACAAGGAATAGCTACAATCCTCCCAGTTTTCTGAATGAACATCCCTGTGTATATTCCGTAGTAGAAAAGTAACTGATACCTTTCATGTATCATTTAAATCCAGTTGAGATAAAACTAATGGTGGAACTGAAGTAAAAACTTGGTCCTCTAATGATCACTGTCTGAAACAGTTCCTCACCCACAAAAAGTTGAAGATTTGAGATAAAGTCTTAAAGCCCTCCTAGAATATGATGCTGAAATCAGAAAGATTTTTATTTGTAAAAAGATTTTGATAAAATACTCTAAACTGAAAAATCTGCAGGACTATTTGTTTTAAATACAAATTAAACAAATTAAATTTATTATAAACAGTTGAATATCCTAATGTTATTAATAAAGCCCAATATATACTTTTCTTTTCTCCTTTTTTAAACTGCCTTTGCCACAGGGAAGCACGAATGAGGTAAGCTGAACTTTTTTTTTTTAAGAGTTGTGTATGTATAAACATTGAAGCTATTTTTATAAATGACTAGGCATTAAAAGATATCAATGTACTGTAGATTAGTCTTCAGTTAACTACTCTTATGTCTGAGTTTTAATTATGAATTAACATATCCCAAACATATCTAATTTGACTTGCACACACACAAAAAGAACTGCTCATCATTCTCCTGAATGTGTAAAAAAAATTTCAAAGTTCTTAAGCTGCCAAGTGAAGCAAGCAGTTAAAAAGAATTGAATAAATTTAACTACTGCAGCTGTAGCTGCAGCCAGTAGTTGCTGTCTGAGTCCGGCTCTGAACAGCGGTGACCCACACCACTTGAAGCAGGCTCCTTGCTGCACATCTCTCCTGCCACACCTCAGCGCGGGCCTTCAGTTCCCCTGCTGTGCTACTGCATGCAAAGCTGTGCCGGTGAGGAAAGGATCCGCACTTTCAGGAAGCAAGCAGTTGTTACACCAAGAAAAATGACTTCTGTGGAGTCCTTTAGGTTATTTTCTTCAGAGAAGCAAACCTGATTTTAAGCAACTACAGAAATAGCATGTAATTCTTTCCTCAGTTTCTACTGTACCATGCAACTGGATTATGCCCTCCAAAATCATACATTTAATATTTACAAGTCAATGAGAAATTATTCTGTGTAAAACTCAGTAAAAATTCACTGAAAAGGCAAAAACGAATTTTAACTTTGCTAAAAGAAAATAGCGACAACTGACACACAAATACAAAAGATCAATGGTATTTCTTGGGAATAGATTACTACTTAAAGGCTATAAAGCTTTTACCCATCTCTTAAAAATATTCAAGAACTTTTTACAGACTCGAACTAAATTAGACATGTTAGTAAAGTTGAGTGTTCGGTACATTAGAGTCAGAGAAGAGATGACTCACAGACTAGTTGGGTGGGGATAGATATTCATGGGCACCTAAATAAAACAATACACAATTTGCTAAAATTCCTAGGATTCCAGCACTGTTACAGGGACACAAAGAACAATCCAAGGTAGTTTCAGTGAGGAAAAGCTTTCTGAGGTGGTGTTTCTGAGTAAGTTTTTGTAAACCAAGTAATTGAAGCAAGGCAAGAAAGCACATGAAGCAAGGGACCCAAGGGTGGGAGCGGGGGGGCAGCCTGTGTGCTAAGCTGCTTGACCACATCCGGAAAGAACGGTAAATAAACTGGTCCTGTTCTGGGAAACACTGGCAGTCAGGAGGTATGAGCTTCTGTAACTTTTCTAAAACTGTAATATTCACAATACAAGTGGTCCACACAGCCCTGAGGCGCGGTGGTTGGGAAGCTGTGCTCCAGAAGTACCCAAGGTAGAAGGAAATGTGGTCTGAGAAGAAAACATTTACCATGAAGACCATTCCACAAGAGGTAACACACGCTGGGAAGTCAGAAATCCATTATCTGTTTAGGTCTTACACAGTGATGATACAAAGAGTCCAAATTCAGATTGCTAACTTTTAGTTTCATAAAATAAAAAGGAAAACTTTGATGAGTTTGATAAAATGTTTTATAATCCTGGTTCTTGTATCCTAGGCTTTATACAAGCTTTACAGTGCAGCAGCAACCCACAGACATCTGTATCATCAAGCTTTTCCTGCGCCAAAGCCAGAAGCTACTGAACAATCAGAAAAGAAGAAAATTTAAGCCAAA
The DNA here is from genome assembly GCA_004365215.1 of Cuniculus paca. Lineage (NCBI taxonomy): Eukaryota > Metazoa > Chordata > Mammalia > Rodentia > Cuniculidae > Cuniculus > Cuniculus paca. The sequence continues at coordinate 3,606 of RJWT010013321.1, read as the reverse complement.
TTTTAAAAATACAAGTGCATGACCAGCTGTCAGTTACATATTTTTTGTTTCCGTGCAAACATTCACAGTGCTTCCATGAGAACAGAATAAAATACCATACACCTTGAAGACTGCATAAAGGTTTAGTTCCTTTACTCCAGTGTTTAATAAGCAGACGTATGTGTGCATGGTTATATCATTTTGTTAACATGTACAGTTTCCTGATTTTTGTCTTTAAATATGCTGTTATAATTTAAGGTATTTGTGTATTTATGATGAGAGTACATGTGTTCTGCTTGAATTTATTAAATTCTCCTACTGGGTTATAATTAAACCATGTAGTGATATTACTCTGGAAGATGCTCATTTAATTTCTACAGAAAATTTTTTTTAATGATTTCGCATAGTTGTTAAAGCACAGCATCATCACTCAGCAGGCTTGAGTTAACCTGTATGGTCTTACTCTTACCATAAGTTCCTAGTTATTTTAAAACACACTTAATGTATTTAAGAGCTTTTCTGTTGCTTTACCAGAAACTATATATGCTTCTTTTATATTATCATTTAATATAGAATGTAAAACCTCTTGATCAAAAATGCACAAAAAAATCACTTTGTATATGTATTTGAGTTTCACTGCACTGTATATTTTTTCATTTGGTACACAAGAAATGTATTCTTCATAGGTTTATTCTTTTAACATGTGAACTATTAAAGTTTACTCTGGTTCCTAACATTAAAACATGCTTATTGAATTTGGAAATGTTTGTGAGGTACTGATATAGAATGATGAAAGTTTATCTCCTTTTTTACTGAAGATTCACTATTTTCTGTTGACAGTTAGAATTTCAATTTTCATTTTAAGAAACATATGCTAATCTCTTTAGGTACCTTCCAGTTTTCTTGAAACAGTAGTTCTATAATGTATTTTTAGAAGACATATTTTATTTATTTATTTTTTTTGCGGCACCAGGGATCAAACTCACGACCTCACGCTTGCCAGCAGGCGCTTAGACCACTGAGCTAAATCCCCAGCCATTATAATGTATTTTTAATAACTAAAATCTCTGACGGAGTTTCATTAAGCAGAGCTCTTACAAGAAAAAAGTGGGGGCAAAGTTGGCAACGACAAAAGTAATGCCTCTGATCTGGGAGATGCAAAATGGACATTTCCATCTTCATTTTTCAATACCCCTTTCATTATAGTGCTTCTTTGGCCTATGGCCTTCTGAACAGAAAAATCAAGCATACTACAGGTAAAATATGGACTCAAATACCACACATTTAGTTTCCACAAAAATATATTTAATAAAGTTGTTATATAAAATCAAACACTTAACATTTTATCAATAATTGAAACCCACTTATGTCTTAACTGGGAGTGCTTTATATTTTGGAAGACTAACAAAACCAGAAACATATTTACATATATTTACAACTCAAGCAAATGTAACTGAAAAGCTGTGAAATTCACAGAATTTTAGAGATTTACAGGCTAGAAGTATCATATATTTGTCTACAATCAAATATACTGTACTAATTATGAACATTTTAATATAAACCAAAAGGGAAAAAACTGGGAAGGATATGGTTTTAAAGTTTTGCAGCAAAAACACTTACAAGATAAAAAAAGTCATATAAAACTGATTCAATGGCCAAGATTGTCATGGACTCCCTGATTGTCACGTTTGGCCCAGTCTGGGAGAAGGCGGCGTGCGCTGCTGCTGGGAGCCCCGCACCTCAGAGCCCGGCTGAGAGCTGCACCCCCCTTCCCCGCCCAGGCTAAGGCCTATGATGAAATCGACTCCTCGGAGATTATCTCAACCTCCTTCAAAAGGGCCCCTTACACTTGGCAAGGGAAAAGGGGACATGACATGTATCACATACAGAAACTTACCACAAGGTTCCGAATCCCATTTTGTATTTTGAACCATGCCCTGGTAATACGCATACCATCCCATTCCCGGTAACATTCCACATTAACCAGTAAACATCTTTTTTTAAAAAACAGCATAATTTTTTTAAAAGAAAGGTATTGCTGCTATAAGAAGTTACCAAGTGATCATTTCCTGTGGTGCGATATTTTCTTGCCGCACTTCTCTCCATCAAGAATATTCAAAGCAGTTTCCTGATACACAGCATTTGGATGTATATATCATGTTGGCTCTTAGAATAATAAACTCATATTTTATTTTGTAATAAAAGAAAACTTCTGATGACAAAATACATGTAAAATTAGAATTTTATAATTTTCAAAAAGTAAGCTGCCTTTGTTAACCAAGGTACTTGTCTGCATTTTTTAAGCCTGTGAAAATATTTTAAAGCTCTTATAAAACTTAAAATTTCTTTTGAAAAGTTAACTTAAAAATTCTTGCCATGTTGCTGGGCATACCACTGCTGTCTCTGCTTGCGATTTTCCAACTCTGTGAGAAGAGCCTGTCTATAGGCTTCATACATTTTAACAATCTGTTCCAGTTCTTTCATGAAGAGTAACTTCAGCATTCCCTGGTACGTGTCCAGGTCAGCCAGCTGAAAGAGCTCCCACTTCAGAATGTGGTCGTATCTGTTTTAAAACAATGTTCACAATACATACATAAGCATGTATTTATAGCAATAAACTGGTGTATTTTTACAAATACTAACTTTATTACAACTAAACAAATCATTAGCTTAAGGTAACTAAATTATTAACTTGATTTTTTTTTTTTGTGCTGGGGTTCTGCTCAGGCCAGCCCCAAACTCCCAGGCTCAAGTGATTCTCCTGCTCAGCCTGTAGAGTAGGGCTACAGGGGCATGCTACCATGCCCGACTACATACATCATTTTTAAGGAAAACTTAGATTCAAGTTAAAGAATGTCCATTTCTTTTAAGTATTGTTACCCTACTACTAATACTCAACAACCATGAACACCAATGTCAAACTCTAGTGCTTCTATAATTTCTGTGAAGAACTTAACACTACTTTAAACCACACTGTGCTTGTAAATGGTGATGCACAAAAATTTGTGTCACTGGTAGCAAACAACCAAAGGGGGGGGGAGGAATGAGGAATCATTAGTCAGAGGCCAAGCACTCCAGAGGATGAGTAACCTTGTATAAAAAAAATCTTAAGAAAGGGAATAAACCTCACAATAACAGGTGAAGTAGACTGCAGAACACTCCAGAATGTGGCAAAGGACTCCTAAAAATAACTGCATACATCCTGGAAAGCCCTTAGTCCTCCTTCAGTGGAACACAGATCACATACGAGATGGAACTATGCAATCAACTGCTATAGTGATTCATTCCTTGAAAAAGCTCAGGAGATGGCACTCCAATTCAATTTTCTCATTTTAAAAATTAAATTTTAAAGATTAAAAAAACTGAATCCTAAAGAGGCTATTTATCTCCTGTAAGTGTTTACTGACTAAAAATTCAGAAAGGAAGAGAACTACGTAGCAAGAGACTGTTAGGAATATGAATGTTACTATTCATGAAGACAAAGAACTTGAAATATAATAAGTTGTATGCCTATAGAACTTTGATATTATCTCTCAAATCACTGCAGACTAGACATACTAGCTTTACAAATTTTAGTAAATTTGTTTTCAAAAATCATTTATCATTATGTCCTACCCAATGGTTCTC
>RJWT010013320.1:0-21853 GCA_004365215.1 Cuniculus paca | reverse complement strand
CAGCCGGTGCAATACGAAAACTTCGGCAGCAAATGTAGGCTATAGAGACACTTCCTGAAAATTCAGACCCAGACAAATCTCTAATAATTTTCTCCCCATTCTGTGAGTCAATGCCATGCTGACCCTTTCCCTAAACATACAGAATGAAACAGGAAAAACAACAAGAAAGTTACAGAAATAACTGATTCATAGGCCCTTCAGGCAGCAATTCTCTAAGAAATGAAGCTTGAACTCTTCAAACTGATTGTTTTCAAGGAAGTCCTTTCAAACTTTGGAAAGGGAAACATCGAATTTTGAGGGCAAGTATGAAAAAGCTCTCCCTCTTACACCAACATGATGCAAACTCAATCTGACACACCCTTCTGTCCTCCACCTCCTTCAAAAGAAAAAAAAACTGAGCTGGGACATGAGTTTTGAAGGCTTGCTTTCAAGACAGGCATTTCTGCAAGGCTTTTCCACTTTTGAAGGCCATTCCAGAACACATATTCTAAAACTAGCTCCCCTGGCTTCTTTAGGATAATAGGAAACACAAATAACTGCAGGGAGGAACATTCTCCACCAGTTCGATAAAGACAAAGAAGCTTAACAAGGGAAAATAGGTGAAGGGGTACAGTCACACTGTTTGTTAGGACTGGAAAGAGGTATGACCTTCACAGAAACCAACACCGTATTTACCTAAAGTTAAAATGCAGTTGTAGGTTGACCCAACAACTCCACTTCTAGAAACCTATTTCCCTTCAGAGGTACTTTCCTTGTGTGTGAAATGATGGATGTTAAACATGTTACGACATCGCTGCTGTCACCACAAGACAGTAACAGCAACCTCACTGTCCACCAGTAGGGGATATAAGCACAGAAATGAATAAGAAGCCATAATGACTAGAAAACTCTATATAAACTTAAATAGAATCAGAACCAGATATATTTTTCAATGAAACAGACCTGAGATAACCCACTTATAAAAAGGAGATTATTTTGGCTCACAGTTTTGAAGGTTTCAGTTCATGATTGATAGATGGCTTCTGGGCCTACGGCAAGGCATCATATATCATGGGAGCATATGGCAGAGCAAAACTGGCCAGGCCATGAAACAGAGTGAGAAGAGGAGCCCAAGATCCCACAGTCCCCTGCAAGGACACATCCCCAGTGACCTAAAGACCTCCCAGCAGGTCCTACTCTGAATGATTCCACCACCACCCAATAGCATCACTCTAGGAAATAATGCTTCAACACCTAGGCCTTTGGAATACAGTCAAGTCCAAACCATAGCAGACTATATAAATGTCCCCATTTATGTTTAAAGAGGTGATGTGTGTGTAACATAGACAGGAATGATTTATGTTGTGCATGAAGTTTCTCCGTAAGCAGCTAGAAACAGTGGTGGCTTCTTGACAGGTAGAAAAGAGATGGAGTAACAGGAATGAGAGGGATACACAGTGTTTGTTAAATATTTTAATTTGTGTTTTTTATAGCATCTACCATTTTGTATCTTTTATACCAGATGGTATAAAAACTACTATTTATTCAAATAATTCCCTTTAAAAAGAAGCTCTCTGGGAGTACACACTTCCAAACCAGAAGTCTGAGGGAGCGGGCACATTTGAATTAGGCATTTCTGCAAGGCTTTTCTACTTTTGAAGGCCATTCAGACAGAAGTTCATTCCAGAACACATATTCTAAAACTAGCTCCCCACAAAGCAGATTGGGGTGTGTCTTCCTTACTCTTATTGCTGAGACAAAATACTTGACACCCAAAATGAAGGAAAGGATTTTTTTAGCTCACAGTTTGTGGAAGCTTCAGTCCATAATCAGCTGCCTCCAAGTCAGGGTGGTGTGGCTGAGGGGCAACATGGTCACTGCAGGAGATACCAGAAGTGACAAGAGCAAAAGGGTAAAAAGGGAAAAGCACACCTCCTTCCTTCCCTTTTATTGTATGCCGGCTATGCGCCCCTGGGCAGGTGCAGCACTCACATTGTCAGTCCCAGCACTAGACAACAAATGAATCACAAATGCTAGACTCAGTCATCTCCATGACTGCATGAGGCATAGTGGGGAGGGAGACACCCAGACACAAACCATAATAGGGTGGCTCTGTCAAGAGCACTTCCGGCCTGACCTCTCATTTTAGCATTTGGGGCACCTAGGGCTTCTTTCTGCCTTGATGGCTTCCATTTTGAGCAAGCCTTTTTTTCTTGGATTTCTCCCTCCATTAGCTCCCTTTTCTGGCCCTGTTCTCCCCAACTGTTGCGATCTTCAACTGATGCTTTTCTTCATACAGGCCTTACCCTATCTCCAAGCCCTCAGACCCCACCCACCCTCAGGGTCTACTGCCTGTCCAAGTGGCAGGTTGACCACTGACTGCCTCCTGCCTTTGTTGCTAAAGAAACACTTCTATTACAGGATCACCTCAGTTATAGCACTTTTTAAAATTGTAATGCAGTTTGAATGTTGGATTTCCAAAAGGTTTGGGACTTGAACTGCTAAAGATTTTGAAGTTAGGTTTTAGGGATTTTTCTTTTCTTTGGTGTGGGGGCTGGTTGTTTTGTTTTGTTTTGTTTTTCAATTTTGGAATATTTTCATAGATTTCACTAATTAAGCATCCCTAAAATGAAAATCCAAAATTCAAAGGAGGCCCCAGGAGAGGCCATGGGCCAGGAATGGGTCTTGCACAGTGATTGCTGAAGAAGCCTTGGACCTTTCAGCATCACTCTGACAATGAGCATCTAGGACAGTGTGAAGAACGAGGGCATTAAAATCTCCAGGAATCCACCTTTTCTTTTTTTCTTTTGCTGCACCAGGGATTGAACTCACGACCTCGCGCTTGCCAGGCAGGCACTTAGGCCGCTGAGCTAGATCCCCAGCCCTTGTGTTTTTGAGACAGAGTCTCACTATGCTGTTCAGGCTGGCCTTGAGCTCACTTTGTAGCCCAGACTGGTCTTGAACTCACAACGATCCGCCTATCTCAGCCTCCCGAGTGCTGGGATTACAGGTGTGAGCCACCACGCCCGGCTGGAATCCACATTTTCAAGTGGCCTTGAAGGACAAAGCCCTGAGAAAAGAATCTTCAAGAATTGTGTCTGAGCTCATGTCAAACAGACCCCCAGATAAAATCAGAAGATGTGGACTGGAGGGCAGAAGCCTTGTGCCATGAAGTCTTCGTCTGTCTTGTGCTACTAGAACAGAATACCTGGGGTTGAGTAATTCCTAAAGAACAGAGATTATCTCTTACAGTTCTGGGAAGGCCAAGCTCCAAGAGCCTGCATCTGGCAAAGACCTGCTTGCTTTGTCATCCCATGGCAGAAGGCAGGAGGGCAAGGGCACACACATGCACACACAAGACAGGGAGATGAAAAAGGGGAGGTAGCAGACTCATCAGGAACCTAACTGATAACTAACCCACTTTCAGGAAAACAGCATCAATTCATTCATGAAAGCAGAACCTTCTTGAACTAAACATTTCTTAAAGGCCCTGTCTCTCAACACTTCACACTGGGAGTTAAGTTTCCAACACATGAACTTTTGGGGATGCATTCACTCAAAAAGCCTGATGCACTGAGGCAGTAAAATCTGAAAGCTCATGTCAAGGTGGTCTCCTCCAGACCCCAGGCAGGGGACCCATGAGGAATTCTGGGTGCAAAAGCAAATGGTCTCCTGCTTGAACTTGCAGAAGACTGGAGTGAGGTCTCATCTTGAGAGCAGCAGGCCCCTTTGCAGACCATGTACTGCTTTCCTATCTCCTGTCTAGCGGGTCCAGGCCCACATTTCCCAAAGAGGAGGTTTGCAGGGATGGTGTAAAGCCAGCTTGCTCCTAGAAATGACATCTTGTCTTGGCCACAGAAGCCTCTCAGGATGTATCCAGAGCCCATGTCTATTACGCAAAGGGAATGTAATGTTTTACAAGGAGAATTAAACCCGATTACCCAAAGCAGAAGCCAAAATCAGAAGGGTGGTTATGGATGTCCAGTGGTGAATAAATCCAAAGCCCTTTCTTTTTTGATAGACATTCCAGATGTTCAAGAGAAATCTAGAAGTCACTCAAGACCACAACACTAATCTTCAGATTGGCCCCTCCACTCGTATTCTCTCTTCCCTGGGAAATTCTTTCCTCTGGAGTTGGGTTAATCGCCCCCAAAGCCCACTTTGTTTCTTAATTCACCAAATATTCTCCCAGGCATCATACACAGCCCAAAATTCTTAGCTTGGCTTTTAGAGCTGTCTGGACTGAACTACTATTTCCAGGATTATCTGAAGCAAAACTCAAGCTAAGTAGAGTGATTCATCTGTTCTCAAAAAAAAAACATTTTTCCATCTTTGTTCTTATTGCTTGGCACCCACCCCATACCCATAATCATTTATTAACATCTTGTCATTCTCTAAATTCCAGCTGAACACCAGCTCTTCCTGATTTGTGAAGCTGGAAGAGTTCTTTCTTTCGTGCGTCCATGGGCTCTTGTTTCTGCTTCCTCCTCATCATTCTCCTTATGCTGCTTTGTGTGTGGTTTCATTTCCAAACGGGCTGTGTCCCTGAGAAGTAAGTTCCATCTGGATTTTCTATACCATAGATTTTCTGATATCTTATGGCACTGGACATTACCTCTCACATATAATATAGACTCACAGCATTTAAAATATCTCCACCAAATTCATATGTTGAAGCACTAACCCCTAAGGTGATACTTGGAGAAGGGACCTTTAGAAGATAATTAGATGTAGGTGATTTGTGAGACTGAGACTTAGTGGGGATCAGTGTCCTTAGAAGAAGGGTCGGTGTCTGTCTGCCTCTCTCTTTCTCTGTGTCTCTCTGTCTCTGTACCTCTGTCTCTGTCTCTGTCTCTCTGTATCATGTGTGTCTCAACTTTCACGTAAGTATATCATGAGAATATGACTGTCTGCAATCTAGAAAGAGAATCCTTACTAGAACCCAGCATTCTCATCTCAGAATTTCCAGCCTCCAAAGCTGTGAGAAAATAAATTTCTATAGTTTAAGCCACCTAATCTATGGTGTTTTTGTTAGGCTGGCCCGCACTGACTTAGACAGGGCCTTTAGAGATCCTCAGAGCTAGCCTTACTTTATGCAGTGGTTAAGTATCAAATCCAAAGGGACAGAGAGCAGAGCAGGGATCAAAACCCAGTCAGTCTCCTAAACCCAGCACACAGCTCCAGCAAGCATAACTAGCTTGCCAAATAACACAGAATGAAAGAAAAGGCTCAAAGTGAAAGTATATTTTTCTAAAATGTGTCCATACCTTAAACTCTTTTTATCCTAGTCTTGAAATAACAAACCAAAGGTCCAAAGGGACTCCCAATAAGGTCTGAAATTGAGAATTTGGCTTAAAAGCCTGCCAGGGATGAGGAGGAAAAGGGAGAGGCTGTTTGGTTATGACAATATCATCTTACAAAGTTATGAATTATGCAAATGAAAACAGACCGCGGCATTCATGACCTCACGAGATTTCTTGTACCTGTACACAAAACTGTGTGAACAAGCATTTCAGAGCCTCACTTTAAACCCTTCTGTTAATATCAATATGTTACCCTAGTGCAATGTTTTACACCTTGCAAAGGGTTTCCACATGCATGATCTCTTGGAACCTGCACACCACCAACACAGTATCACTGTCTCTGTGGAGCTGATTACCTTCCAGAACCATCGCTCTCTGTGGAACCTGAGCAAAACTACATAATTGCTGAGGATCAAAGCTTGAGATTTGGAGAGACAGAGACAGAGAGACAGAGACAGAGAGAGACAGAGACAGAGACAGAGCAGGGGTAGGGCTGATCCCATTTCCCACATACTCCAGAACTGTATTCAAAGAAGTCCCACAAATGTTTTCTATCAACTGATGCTGAAAGAAAATTAAACCATTAGTGAGAGACCTGGGTTTGGGCCCCAGCTCTGTCACCAATTCACTGCTAACTAGAGCAAGTCCCCTCACCTCTCCAGATCTGTTTCTTCAACTGTGGAAGTTGAAGAGTGTGTTGAATAGTTTTCTCTTTGATTCTCTAAATTTGGACACTCTTTAATTTTTTTTTTTTTTTTGCGGCACCAGGGATTGAACTCACGACCTTGCGCTTGCCGGGCAGGCGCTTAGACCGCTGAGCTAGATCCCCAGCCCTGTTTTTGAGACAGGGTCTCACTATGCCGTTCAGGCTGGCCTTGAGCTCACTTTGTAGCCCAGGCTGGCCTCGAACTCACAACGATCCGTTTGTCTCAGCCTCCCGAGTGCTGGAATTACAGGCGTGAGCCATCACGCTCGGCTGACACTCTTTAATTTTCAAAATTAAACAGCATTAGATAAAAGATCAGGCCAAGTCACTTCCAAAAGCTTCTGAGCCCTGGAAGAATACATGGTTCACACTGCTTTCCCGCCCCCCAAACTCTCCAAGTGCAGAAGTAGAGAAAGACTTTGCATCTGGTCTGAAGGCGACAAGAGTCTCAGCCTGTCTCATCGCTCAGTGGGAAGACCAAGGCTTAGCCATCTGCGCTGATGTGATCCACACAGTTGTGGAGGTAACTCAAAACTAACCATGCAGAAGATCAGGTTTAGTCCACTGACCCTGACCAAAACACACATTTCTCGAACACTCTCCCCATAGAATTTAAAGTCATGTGAATTTCTCCCTGATTTAAAACCTAAACATTCATAATTTCAAGTCAGCAATGGCCCAGATCAATAAATTTCCAAATCATAGTCAAAAAATGTGTACAGCACTGAATTTTCCTTTATGCAGTAGCATTTTATTACTAATAAAATACAGAGAAGATGAGGGTTTAATATGACATTCCATAAGTTTTTTTATGTTTAACAATTTTTAATCAAATTCAAAAAATATCCCCAATGACTTCACATCTTTAGAGCAACCAAAAATATTCATTTAGAAGAAAAACAATAAAGTAGGTTTGTAATAAGTAAAACCAAAGTCACTGTCTAGAAGTGACAAGGTTTTAAAAATAATTATTAGGATACTGGCTTTCAAGACCCATATTGCAAAATTCTTGTATTTTGTATTAATTCATGTATGCACATATTAACAAAAATTTTGAGCAATCTAAATCAACAGATTTCTCTTATCAAAAGATATCCAAAAGGAGGACAGCAAAAAACTCATTGGTCAAAGGAAATGCGACTTGGGACTAAGATAATGCTTTCCAAATCGGAGTTCCACCTTCACGATTTCTTGTCATCTACACAATTTATATACTACTATATCACTTACCTAACAACTTACTTTACATTCAGACTAGACAAAAAAATTGGTAAAATGACCCAGTCAGTCTCCTAAACCCAGCACGCAACTCCAGCAAGCATAACTAGCTTGCCAAATAACACAGAATGAAAGAAAAGGCTCAAAGCAAAAGTATATATTTCTTAAATGTGTCCATACAGTTCTACTCCAACACATTAAACTATATCAGAGTTATTTACAATATTCATTCCATGTAGGCTGGTGTAACCACTGTGGAAATCAGTGTGGAGTTTCCTCAAAACACTAGGATTGGAGGTTCCATTTGACCCAGCTATCCTGCTTCTGGGCATTTTCCCAGAAAAATTGAAAACATCATACCACAGTGATATATGTGCACCCATGTTTATAGCAGCACGATTTGTAATAGCCAAATCTTGGAAACAACCCAAGTGCCCATCAATCAAGGAATGGATAAAAAAGATGTATTTTTTATACAATGGAGTACTACTCAGCTATAAAGAAAGATTGCATCAAGGCTTTTATAAGTAAATGAATGCAACTTGAGATCATACTCATAAGTGAAATAAATCAAACTCACATGTGTAAATACCATATTGTCACCCTAGTGTAAGACACTGAAAGAGCAAATACAATCCAAAATCTGCAATAAACATTGTGAAAGGGTAAGAAACTGCTCAAAGAGGAAAAGTAACTGGGATAGGGGAAAGGAGGAGAGAAGGAAGGTAAAAGGAAAAATTCATAAATTTGTATATATACACATAAGATAGCTAAGATGACTAAACTACAAATTCTATTAGTTCTTGGGAGAAACAGTTAATACTCATATGATTAGATCAATTTTGCATGTCTGTATCTGGTAATCTAAGCAACCCTTTTGAAAGCAACAATAAGCAATATTACAACCATTGTTAAATTCCTATCATCTTGTTTTGAAAACCTATATTGTTATTGTTTTGGATTTGTTGTTGTTTGTCTCTTTTGCTTTTTGTTTTTCTTTTCTGTGTCTTTTTTCTCTTAATAAGTTAAAACTAAAATAAAAACAATATTCATTCCAAAACTCCTCAAAATTGTGCATTGTATACTTATACAAGAAGTTAATCTATAACTACTATTAGCTATAATTTGAGTTTCAGTATTCATCCACTCACCAAATATTCAGTTACTATCTTTCCCATAAATACTATGACTATTAAGTAGTCCTTGCCATGACAGTCACCATGTGAGAAGACAACTATTAAAATTAATAATTATAGTAGTGTGACTAGTTACATATACAGAGTGATAAGGCAGTTGGGGGAGCAGGAAGAAAAGCACATAATTCTGTTGGGGAATTATGAGGAGGTGGCATCAGGGTTCTGGCACTCGTTAGCGCTTGTTAGCTGTGGAACATCTGAGTCAAGCAATTCATAGGCATTTGGTGATAGAATGTATCTAGAATAGCAGCTCTCAAAATTTGTGGTGTCAAAGCTCCCTTTTACACTTAAAAACTGAGAGCCCCAGAGAGCTATCTATATGATATTCATTAACACTTACTGTTTTAGAATTTAAAACTCAGGATGACTTTATTTGTTGTTTTTACAATAACAAACATGCTGAATATGAGCATAAATAGCATTTTTATCAAAATCATAGTTCTCAAAATATCAAAAAAATTTATTGAGCAAAATAAATCAGACAAATACAATATGATTCTGTCTACACTGTACTAGAGGTATTTAGAAGTCAAAATCTTAGGGACAGAAAGTAGAATGGCAGTTGCTCATGTTTGGAGAGAGAAAGGATAAAGAGTTGTTTAGGGGATGCAGAGTTTTACTTTTGCAAGATGAAAGAGTTCCGGAGATTGCTGTACAACATTGTGGATGTGCTTAACACTACTGAACTGTATACATACAAATGCTTAAGATGGTAAATTTTACGTTATGTGTATTTTACCTCCAAACAACCAAGAGTTTAAATTTTTTTCAATTTAGTAAAAAAGGGTGGTGTGGTTTTATAGTTGAGCAGATCCTACAAATGTCCAGTTTAATGGGACACAACTGGATTCTTATACTCCTCTATTCAATGTGTTGCAAAGGATTAAGTTTTTGTTGTTTGTGCTGTTCTGGGGGTTGAACTGAGGGGCACTCTACCAGCACATCCCGAGTCCTTTTTTCATTTTTTGTCTTGAGACAGGGCTCTCACTGAGTTGCCTAGGCAGGACCCAAAGTTTTGATCCTCCTGTTTTAGTCACCCAAGTGTTGGCTCTGCAAGCACGCAGTACTGAACCCAGGGGCAGTGCATTGTTTCAACTGAATAATATGAAGCACTTCTAGCTTCATGAGTATTTTTTTCTAACCACAGTTAGACACTTAGGAAGGAGAAGAGAATTTTGATGGTACTTGTAGACATTCTTCTTTACTACAGTATCAAAATCCAAGAAGTCTTTCTTTTTTTTCTTTTTTTTTTTTTTTTTTTTTTTTTTTTTTTTTGTACCAAGAATCAAACTCACAACCTCGCACTTGCCAGGCAGGCACTTGTGCTGCTGAGCTACACTCCTGCCTAAGTGATCACTTTTTTTATGTTGATCAAACTCACAACCTTGCATACTCTAGACAAGTGCTTGACCACTGAGTCACATCCCCAGCTCAAGAAATTTGTTAAGGTTTACTTAAAATGTGAAATCTGACTCTGTTACATTAAAATCCACTGTCCACCTTTTACTTTGAATCTTTTGCCCATGTGTGATTTTGTAACACCAAGCACCTTCATTACGGAAATATTGGCTTGCTACCTTACACCATCTTCCAAATTTTGGTTCGTTCTATTTCACTGAATCACAGAATTGTATGTGTTAGCATCACCTCTGATCTCCACAGAAAAGTCTGAAGTATTCTGAACTCATAATGATGAATACAAGTTGCCAGAAATTCCAGTTTTCTCTTGAAAGCTCAAATTTTATTATTGGCCATAAATACTATTCTTGATTTCCTTGACACAATAAGATCATTTTGTTTATCCTTGTAAAAGAAGCTGCTAAATCTTCCAGATCTGACCATCTATAGCTTGCCTGCTATTCTTTCAAGTAAAAACTGGGGCACCATGAAAGATGTGACTATTCAGTTCAGTATCCATCTAGCCAATGATTTCCTTTCCTGAAGACACTCAGCTTGCATCAGTGTGCAGGAAAACTATACACACAGGTATCACACAGAGTACTAAAAAGATGTACTCTCAAGAATCAGGATTTAGTGGAATTCATAACTTTTACTTCTTCATCAAGGATGTTGTTAAATGAAACTGGCTTTTCTTTTTCTCTGCACGAATACATGGCCATAAGAAACACAAGGGCTATGACTACAGTTTGACACCAGTGCCTTGGTTCCTGCTTAGTATCTAGCAGTTTTGTGCACTACTGCTTTTGCACCATCAGTGCAAATGTCAGCACAGTGAAGGAAAAAAATAACATTTTAGTGTTAACAGAAAATACAATTATCTCTGGGTATTCATGGAAAATTGATTCCAAGGTATGCACCTGTCCTGTACTTGTACCTTTTTTTTATTATTTCGTTCTTTTCAATTCAGGATGGGTGGAACCCTCAAATGCAGAACCACAGATCCAGAAGTTGATCTTATGGGTCCCCTGGAAGTGCTCTGAACCCTTCCTAGAAAGCCCTAAATTTAGAGTTCCTGCTAAAAAGAGATGGCCTTGGAATAGATTTCATTAGTTATGTTTTGACTTTCCATTAGCTATATTGTGTTAGACACTATATTGTGTTACTAAACTGTAGTTAGCCTCAAATTCTCATTTCTGAATGGGAATAATAATAGTACCTGCTGCAAAATACTTCTTGAGGTAGAAAAAAGCTAAAATATGAGATATGCTTACCTTAATGCCTGCCCCGTTGTATGTGACAAATGTCAGCATTTAGTACTATTGTTAATATTGCCATTACCTTCAGCTCCTTTGCAAAATGCTATGCATATTAAATGTCTGATAAATGCTACTAAAAGAGTAATGACCCTTTTATTTCTCAGGTGATTACATTTCCACTTGGTCAAGAGAAGATCAAATTTAACAATAAACCACTAAACACATAATCAATAAGTGTATGTGGACTGACTAAACAGCAAGGTATAGAAAGAGATCATTGTGGATGCATATTTTTAGGTATTATACCAGAAATGCATAAGCTGTAAAATGAAAGTGAAGAATATGAAGATTATTTTTTGCATGAACAAATAGAATACTGTAACACTTGCACATATTTATTCTGCTTTCATTTTTGTTTTTTCAAGACAGGGTCTCACTATGTAGCACAGGCTGGTCTTGAACTCATGGCGATCCTCCAACCTCAGCCTCCAAAGCGCTGGGATTACAGGTATTCACCACCATGCTCAGCCTTGAAAATATTTATTCTGAAAAGATTTTTAGACCTAAGACAATCTAACATAGTACCTTTAATTCTAAATAGAAAATTAAAATAGGTGCATATCAGGCAAGAGACAATCAAACAAAAATCATTCAAGCTAGTTACTGGCCATCTGTAAGAGAATTTTGTGGTTTTTAAAACTTTTTTTTTAAGAATGACTTTTTCCTACGATGAAAACTTTAATGAAGAGGAGGGAAACCCCAGTTGCTCTATATATATATATTGGGCCAAATCCATGACCTTCACAACCAATGATAATAGCAACTTTTCTGAAAACAGCATAGCATTTCCACTCTCAAAAGCTTTGAGGTCTGTTAGATTTCAAGGAACAAAATAGCTGGGAAGTCACTACATTTGTCATATTTCAAGCTGAGTGTGTAAATAATAAAGGTCAAACTCAGAAAACAAGGCCAATAATTCCATGGTGACCAGCCACTCTAGTTCCCATCATTTATTCATATGTTGATAGACTTCCCCAGGAAGCCTGGGAAAATAACAGAAGTAACTCAACTTCCCCCAAGAGACAAGGCCTCATTTTTCCTTGGCAGATTCATTACTAATCACATAGTGGGGAACCATTATTAACATCTGGATATTCAAAAAGAGCCACTGAATTATTATAAAAATGTTTCAAATCATCAGCCTAAAACTGAAATGATCTACAATGTGCATGATGCTTTTCCCCGCTTTAGTCAAGAAGATAAATGGAGAAATTCTTTGTATTTCAGCTTCCATTACACATTTGTTTTTAATCTAGGAAAATTCATGTTTGCCTACTGTTCCTCCTTATCAAAGACTGCGATGTCAGCAATGGCTTATGCTCCTCCCACCATGAGCTTCTTCTGAGAGCACAACTCTTTTAGGAGTAGGATTACTGCAGAAATTAACTGACTCAAAACAGCCACAAGGCAGAGACTAAGACCAAATTAGATTCGCTTTTAACATAGTTACATGCTATTTAATTGAACGAGAATTAGGATATCAAATGTCTTCCACTTTTTAACCAGCGCTTGCCTCTTTCAAACATAAGAATTAATTGTCATGGCTTATTGCAAATACATTCAGACATTTCAGTGCTGTTTGCCAAACCTCATCTCAGTCCTCAACATTAGAAGCTAGAGACACTTGATAAACATAAGTCATGCCGCTGGCTTACCGGTAGCTTCCATTGCTTTCAGACATAAATTCCCACCACGGCCCACAAGGCTCTGCTTGTAGCCTTAACAAAAAATCAGATTCAGATGAAAGAAATGCTTTGAAACCGTCTCACCACTCTCTACTCCTACCCCAGCAAGGATGGGCAGGTTAAAATCTGTAAGCAACATTTATTTAGGCAAAGCCCATCCCAAACTTCCTCCCTTAGAATGGATAACAGCCTCCCACTACCCTACTCTGTCTCCGTACCCTCCCATCACCTATTCCAGCCTGACCAGGCCCTCCCTACTCTCCAACAACACCTGCTCCAGCCTCTTTTCCCACACCCTGCCCGTCTCTAAATCACATGGAACTAAGTCTTTGCCCCAAATCCTCTTCATATCTGTTCTTCCTGGCTCAACCCTACTCAGCCCCCTGGTCTCAACGCAAGAGTCACTTCCTCAAAGACTTCTTGCCCACTGAACAAGCTCACAGACTCTACAGGCCTCCTGTGTAGCACTGAGCACACAAATGATAAGCAGCTACTGAAGGAGTCTGTTTTTGTTTTTTTTTAAATGTCTATTTCCTCACTAAGCTTCATAAATGCAAAAAATTAGGCCTGTTTGACTAGCAGAACTTCCTCAAAGCCTAGAAGAGAGCTTACTTCCAGGCCCTCTGAAAACATTCTTTCATTGTGCAAGTATTCTTCAGAAGGCAAAGCCCTCCTCACTGGGCTTTACATTCAGATGCATTTCATTCAAATAAATATCAAGGAGTATTTCACGGGGGAAAAGCTTCATAGTCACCTGGATGTAGGAAAGAGAAAGAGAAGAGTAGAGATTTTTTTGTTTGTTTTTGTTTTTTAATTTGACAAAGGCTTTTTTTGTTTTATGGAAGAAATAAAACAAGATTTCTTAACAAAATAATAGAGTAACCATAGTTAGTACCCTGCATATTCTTATCTTCTAAGTAGTTATTCAGAGTACAAAATATGGGCATAAAAAAATCTCCATACAATATTAGCACAAATCTCTCTTTTCAATAAACTGAGAGAAACTAGTAATGCAACTGTCTTGTATTTTGTTTTTTAGGGGACTTTTTGTTTGTTTGCTTCCTTTTCCTTTCTTTCTTTTCCCCTTTCTCTAATCCTAGTTCCTCTTTCCTTTTGAATAGTTTCTTTCCATTTCACAATACCTATTATATATTTTGGTCCTTATTTACTCTTTCTCACACCAGGGAGGCAGTATGATGTTTACACATGTGAGTCTGATTTATTTCACTTAAATGGTCTCCCAAGTTGCATCCATTTACCTATGAATGTCTCAAGTTTATCCTTCTTTATGGCTAAGTAGTACTCCATTGTATAAAAAGACCACATCTTTTTATCCATTTTGATTGGTTACCTGGTATTGCATTCACTTACTACATGTTTTGCTAAGACAAAAGTATTCCAGCAGTTAAGGTGGAAGAACAGACATTCCAGTTGCTTATCTGATGGTGTTGGTTGAAACATGATGACTTGCACTGAGAATCATTTTGCCTATGTTGATTTCTACAGTGGGTACTCAGGCCATGACTTGCTCCATAACTGCTAGTAGAGAGAAGAAGGATATATTTCCAAGGTGAAATGTATTAAATAGACTCATTTTTCAGCTTCTTTTTCATTCCACCTCCAGTAGAACTAATGCCTAATGATTCCAGGAAGTGAAAAGCAATTAAATTTCACTTGGTGTAAAGTTGAAGAAGTTGTCCCATGTGAAAAGAATGTTTCTTTGCCACATTCCATAGGTGCCAATAAACAGGCAAATTCACTGGTTTTGATATAGTAGTATGAGCTTTCACAGGGCTCAGGTTGATTTCATTTTAAAAAGTTGAATTTATGGGACAGAGGATTGAAAGGTTTGTACTGACATGTTTAAAACCCTCTTTTAAAAAGTGGCATATTGCATCGTTCCATTTAAGTGTTCACACCACAGACTGAAACATAATCTGTTTACTGAAAAAACAACTTTTTATTGCTCCGTGAATAATTTCCCATTGAAAAAGAAAACAATGTACAGTATTTTAATGCTTTGTGAAACATCTGGAAATTTTTTTCAGTTGCTAAAGCTGTGAAGAATTTGCATCCACATTCAAACTACAGGTTTTTAATTCAACACAGAACAACTTCAAATGTGCCATTGAGCCAGCCTAAATGTGCTTGCTCCAAAGGCCCACGGAGGGCACTCAGAGAAACAAAGCCACACACCCACCGCAAGGCGAGTCTGGTTTCACCGAGAACCCGCTAGGGGTGTTTGCCTCTTTGTGCTCAGGCTGTGTAAAGTACATTACATTAGTTGGGCTTACACCAGCTGCTCTAACAATTAAACCCCCAATCTCAGTGGCTTAGCATAATGGAAGATTATTTTTTCTTGCTCACCTAAGCGTCCAGTGTGGGTGCACCAGGCCGATACATAGCTTCCACATGGAGGTGTGAAGACCCTGCCTGCTGGCATCTGTGTGTCTGCCACACTTAACAAGACTCTGGGCAGCAAGGGGAAAATGTGGAGCCTGGGGGTGGTGCCTATTATGAGGCTCACATCTCATTGCCTAGAACTCAATCACATGACCAAAGAAACAGCACTAAGGGAGGCAGCAACTGCAGAGTAGTTATCCCAGGAAGGAAAAGGAAAAGGTGTAACAAACAGTTAACCACTCCTTAGATCCTGGCCAGCATTTTACAATAGTAACTTTTCCCCTCAATTTCAACCTGCACAGTACTCTTAATCAGAACAACTTATCCAGACTCTCTCAGGAGCGCTAGTAAAGTACCCTACTAGAGGTATTAGGATATTTCTGAAGTAACAGGTACAAAAAGTCATTTGACTTAGGCACACTTTCTGATCTCAGCTCCTAAGCTCCCTGAAAGTTATGAAATGGCCCTAATGATGAAAACAGCAAAGTAACCAGTTTGAACTCTGGAAAATAATGCAAGTTTTGAAGCCCAGACTCCTTTTTGTATTTCATTTCTTTTTATCTTTTCCCCAAAAGATTTATTTCTTCCCCGTGGAGCTTCATGCAAATTTATGACTCAGGTGCTGTTTATAAAAACATCTTTGCACAGTTGTTTAAATGCCAGTGTGCAGGTACAATATTTAGATGTTAAGATGATGCAGTGATAAAAGTCATTTTCTTTCAAGCACAAGTCCACCTAGAAGAAATTAAAATATAAACGCTGAGATCATGTGTGCATTCTTTTATTTCCACTCTATATTCCTTCTTTTGCCCCCAACTAACGTGAATGGTTCTTCTTTGTTGCCATCAGATGCCACCCTACTTAATCTCCTGATGATAATGATCTCTTTATATGTCAGCCTCCTCTATTAGACTATGAATTACGTGAAGAAAGAGACCCTGTATCCCTTGTGCATCCCTAGCACATGCCACAGTGTCCAGCTCCTAACAGGTGCTTGCTGAATATCTGTAGAATAAGTTCGCATTGAATGCAAGTTAGAAAAAAATAAACTCCACAGACATCAAAAGAACCAAAGCTAATAATGCCTAAAAGAGAAAGAATCACACATCTAGCTCAAAGGAGGTGAGGAAGGGGGAAATATTTTCTGAAGCATTTCAAATGGGGTGTAAAAGAGTTGCGGCAAGCAGAATCTCTGAGGTGACCGAGGAGCAACCTGTGTAAATGTTTGGAAGGGAAAGCAAAGATCTGCCTTGGGAATAACTGGTGTTCTGGTTCACGATGTACCTAAAGCATGTGAAGAGAGGGCTAGAGACAGGCAGGGGAAGGGGAGTTGTGGCCATTTTAGAAAGGATTTTGATTCTCATGATCCGTGGACCATGGAGAGCTGGGAGAAGTCTTGGTACAGAGAGGATGAATCTCCCAAGCAGGTAGAGGATGGAATGTGTTGGTGGAGGTAAGAAGTAGAAAAACCTCTTGAGAGGTATGATAACCACCCAGGCGAAGAGCAGAGCCCTACTTAAGAGAAACAAAGTGGAGAGGGCTGGGACAGGAGAATTTCCTGGCAGAGGTCAGAGGGGGAACCTATAGCTTTTAACAACCGACCAGATTTAAGAAACTAGGCACAATGGAAGAAATAAAGATAAGTAGAAAAGATACAAGGAAAATTGTAATTTTAAAACTGTGCTTTTTAAGAAAATTACATCTTCAAGACACAATCAAAGGTAGCAAAAGTTACCATGGCTTTCTCCCCCTCCCAGACTACTCACCCCTAATTCCTAAGAGCTTTAAAAGATACAATATGCTTGCAAATAGGGACTGTGTCTTCCGTCTCTAAGTTGGGACCACTGTTTTCTTCCAATAGTATAGATTCACAAATTTACAGATTTCTAACCTCAAAGAAAGGGCACTATTAAATGGTTACTGTATCTATAAACTTCAAACACACGCAGATGGTTTGTATTCAAACCTAGTCCACTAATTGGTAACCTGGTGGACACAAGGAATATGCAGCCTAGATTCTCGTGTTAGGGACACCCTGAAGACCACATAAATCCCTTCAGCCCCAGATCATAATGTTCCTCACTCCTTAAGTGCCCACATTCTTTCCTGGGTGTGTACTTCTTGGATTCTGCTGAATAATCTGCCTCTGCCTCCCTGAGATGCTTTTCTGTAATGAAAGTCAGTGAACCTACTGTGTGAAGGGGGTCAAGCTGAGATCCCCATCTTCTCTTTGGGGAGATGTGCTTGAACCCCATCCAGTGACAGAACCAGAGAGAGAGAAGTGCCAGGTCAATGAAAATATGGTGCTACCATTCAAGGGAAAAGGAATTGAGAGAAGAAGGGCTGGAGGGATGATTAGGGGGAAAGTAAATAGTTTTTGAGACATTGAGCTTTGGGAGATGCAGGGCAGGAATCCGGGAAAGTGGACATAGCCTCGTGGGGCTCACAGGAAGCTGAGAATGCAAGGCTATCAGGCAGGGGCAGGACAGCAAGTAGGAGGGCCATTTAGTCTAGGCATTGTAATCTTGAAACTATTCAAACAGGGACTCTAAACATTGCCTCTAAATAAGTGCTATGATCTGGATGCCCCACAAAATTCCTGTGTTAAAACTGAATCTCTCTTGAGGTGGTATTAATAATGGAGCTTTGGGGAAGTATTAAGTCATGAGAACTTTGCTTTTGAGAAAGGCTAAATGCCTTGTCAAAAGGCTAGTGGGAACTAGTTTAGGTTTCTTTGCCTTTCTGTTTTCCCACCATGTGAGGACACAGCATTTATCCCTTTCAGAGGATACAGCAACAAGGTACCATCTTGAAGCGAGACTGGGTTTTCACCATACACCATACCTACTAGTGATGTGATCTCCAACTTTACATCCTTCAGATCTATGAGAAACAAATTTTCATTCTTTATCAATTACCCAGCCTCAGCTATTTTTTCATAGCAGCACCAACAGACTGAGACAATGAGTATATATACTCATTGAATCCATATAATATTGAAAGCGTGATAAATACAAGCTTTGGAAATGTACCACATTTTTGCATCCCTACTAGGATATTTATTCATTCTTTCAATATGCATGGCAACTTTTAAAAAATAGAAATGTCATCTGAGAAGTCTGGCTGGGGATCACTCATAAACTGCACCTATCTTCAACTGTAGCAATTGTTCCATTAAATAATGAAATGTTTCCATCAGTTGTCCTTTTCCTGCCTACTCATCTGCCTACCTACCTGACGACCAGAATATTGTCCTGCTTAGTTGAAATTCCAATAGCTAGTCTGACCTCTGCCAAAGACAAAGCACCTCAAAAATATTTTGGGAAGAATGGTAAGCAAAAAGAAACTCATGTATACTGAGGTTATAACTGTAAACATTAAAGAAGATAAAAACTTTATGGAAGAAAGAAAATTGTCTTTCTTTCAAAGAGGCAACAAAGAAAGTCTTATAGTGATAGTAATGATACCTACAATATGGCCATTCTTAAATGCAATCCAGACACCATCTTTTGTGTGAAACTTTCCCTACATTATCAAGTAAGTCCTGTCCAACCTGGTGTTGGAGTGTGGGGTAAAGAGATGGCAAATATCAAAGTGAATGCCAACCTTCATCTTTTTAACACTTTGGATTCCCCTTTTGGACCCATACATACAGTCTTCTCCAGAGAAATTCTCAACCACTTTTACAACTCCTCCCTGCCTTTGGTGCCTAAGTAAGTACTCATGCAGAGAGATGAAGTCAAGATGTGGAAGATTTAAGCCGTTTTGAAGTGAAGATAAAGCAATCCTGAAGTTTTTTTTTTTCTTCTCCATTAAATCCTGGGAAGATTGCTTCAAGAAGAAAGAAAAACACATTGCCCAATTATGATAAGAATATTCTTTTGACACACCTGTTTTACCTCACAAAGCTGACTTTGATGACCTTAATTTTACTTATGCTATGGTATAAATTTTCACTGAGATCTTTATCTCATCCTGACACCAATTAGCACATGAGTTTCAGCAGAAGAATCTGTGGCAATTTGATCCATACCTTCGAAGAAAAGGAAACGCTAATCGAAATGAAGACTGTCCCAAAACCAATTGAACAGGTGTGCATTTCCATAATGGCTACACAATTCAGCAATGAAGTGGTGTTTGCCGCTTTCGCTTGTGAACTGAATTAGTAATCTTCACATGCCCTGTCCCGGTGATTGAAATAAATTACTTTGTTAAATTGCGAAGCAGGTTGACCCATCTGTTGGCCCATGAATGTTCAGATTCTCAGAGGGTTTATTATTCCAAATAATGACTGCCATATGCAGTGGTAAACAGTTCCTTTAAAACTGACTGAAGGATTTGGAGCTACTTTTGAAGGCAATTTATAAACCTATTCGTGTTCCCCTAAAAGAATCTGCCCTTCAACTAAACTTCTAGAAAAGTTGTCTTGATCAGTTAATTCTGGCTGAGACATCTTGTCCTCTTTGGAGAGGAAAGAGAAAGCAAAGAGCAGAAACACACATTCCAGGAGCACCTACTATGTGTCAGGCGCAGCACATTTGCCAGCACTGCTCTGAGGAGCCTCACTACAACTGTATGAGGCAACCATTATTATTCCCGAGAAAAAGTGAGGTCAGGAGGGAAGTGGCCCATCTCAAACGGCCACCCTGTCACAGAACTGGGAATGGAGTTCAGCCCAGCTGACTTCAGGACAGACTGTGCTTGCTACCAGGGCATCTGATGGAAAGCGTTTAGCTTGAGAGGCGCACTGAGGATTCTGGGCATTCACAATTTAGACCCCGAAGTGTGAAAGTACTTATGCCCGTGTTCTGATGCTGCTTGGTTCTTCTTTAAACAGAGAAGCCCCGTTCTTCAATTCCTGAAATCCTCATTTACGGAGGACAGGGCAGGGCTTTGAACTCCTACTGGCAAGAGACTGATAGGAATGTTTTAAAGACAAACACCTACAGGTCCTCTTTTCAGATGTGCCTTTCCTTGCCTTAGATCATCTTCATCTTCAAATCCCTGCGGAGGATGTGTGCTCTGCACACACAGTCCATAAACCGTTCCAACCACAGCCCAAGCCATGATTCGTTCATGATGTTCGCAGTGACTCGCTGTGACTAGGTTACAGATGTTAAATTGCTGATGGATGGCCCACGGCCAGCACATGGTCGGCTCTTCTGGTATTCAACTGCAGTATTAATCATGTGTGGAAAGGTATTTTCCCCCTCTGTGAAAAATGAAATGGCTAATATACAGTACGGAATGAGTGCCCTGGAACAATTCCTTTTCTTAACGGGAAAAGAATAAAGCTATTAAAAGAATAAACTCCTGTATGTGACATGATGACAGTGGGATTTTTTGACAAGCTAAATGAATAAGCTCCCTCTCCTTTGATTTATGCTGGCACAGCGTCGTTCAAAGCTTCAAAAGGCAGAGAGCACATTTGGAGACGCCAACGGTCTTCACTCTCTTTGTTTCAAGGGAGTGAGAGGCTGATACTGGGCCAAAGGCAAGCGTTTGACAGGCGGGGACCTAAAGAGGTCGGGCCCCTAAGTGCTCAGCCGCAGAGGGAGAAGAGGCGCCTTGGGGGACCGCCAAACCCTTTGGTTGAAGCCGTCTGCCCTGATTTCAGCAGCCCTGAGGCACCTCGGCCTGGGCCCAAGCCAGGCCCTGCCTCTGCAGTGGGTCTCATCCCAAGACCAGAGGAAATCAGACCTGCTCCTTTGCTGTCAGCTTGACTCCCGAGGAAGGAGCTAAAAATTAGGATTGTTCTTCACCTGCCACAAAGATGGAGCCTGAAAGAAACAGAGCTCACCTTAAGAACCTTAGAGAAGACTTAATACGTAAAAATAAATTCCTGACAGAGTGTATTGAACAACAGAAAGGATCACCTAGGTAATGTCCATTGAGGCAAAATTTATAGTTAATTATGTATTTTGCTTATTTAAATAAAGAGCATGTATACATGTATCAAAACATTACAGCCTACTCCATAGATAGGTACAATTATTATGTATCAATTAAAAGCAGCAAAAAAAGACACAAAACATCAGACAAATCCAAATTCAGAAATGTTTGAAAAAATAACCAGCCAGTACTATTCAAAAGTCAGAAGGAAATGTTACCAGATAGGACTAGATAAGAAAAGAAAACCGCAAATAATGTGAGGTCATAGACTGAATCTTGGACTAGATAAAGGACATAGTGGGGCAAGGAAGAAACCTGTTGATTAATTGATAGTAGTTAACTATTAATCTGTAAATTGGTTTAGCAATGTTCTATCAATATGCATTTGCTGCTTATAGATCTTGTCATATATGAAGCTAATATTTAGAGAAGTCTTTGTACAATGTCCACAACTTTTTCGGTAAGGCTGAAATTATTTCTGAATAAAATATTTTTTAAAGATGTTGATGCAGAAAGGTTCATGATAAAAAGCAGCAATACAGTGCCTACTGTTGTTCTACCATAGTCTGTTTCCCACAAGCAACCACTATTTTTTTTAAGAGAATAAAACAAAACAAAATAGAACAGAACAGAACAGAGTTAAACACAACAAAGCATTTCAGAACAGAACACTGCAAGCAATACAGGTCTTCAAAACATAACAATAGGAGATTAACAATGGCTGCCCTAGTGTCTCTTGTTTTCTTCAAAATGG
>RJWT010013319.1:0-21917 GCA_004365215.1 Cuniculus paca | reverse complement strand
GGAAGGAGTCCCAGTTTTACTGTAAGCATGTATTTTTCCTCGTTTTGATTTTACATGCCTCTATAAGGAAAATACAAAGTGAAGGAAATGATTAGAAGTAGAGTCAAAGAATGGAAACTGAAGCAGAAGAGGCTTGACATTTGCTCTAGAGTATAGAGCAGGATCAGAACCAGTTTGTCTCAGTGAAACCTCGCCTCCAAGTCTTAGAGACCAGCCACCAGCCTAATGCCATTTAAATGATGGAAGGAGTCCCAGTTTTATTGTAGGCATATATATTTTCTAAGTCTGGGCTAGATTTCATTTAAGAACTATTCTACTAGGGGTTCTCTCTAGCACTACTGTCTAAATATTGTCAAGCAAAGAGTACCAGTAAATTTCACCACCAATTTAAATGCAACATGTACAAGAACAAAATAATAAAAATGTCCCATAAAAGAAATACTATAACCTTCACATATTTTAACTTAGATTTATCACTATTTTAACAAAACTGCATAAAAGACAAGGCAATTAAAAACAATGGGCAAAAACAGATGACAAGCAATTATCACAAGTAATTATAAGCAACTGGCAGAGACAAAGCAAAATTTGAAGCATAAAAATTATTTGCTACCTAAACGAGTCCCAGTCTAGAGTCTATAAAACAAAAAGCCAACTCTTACCTCCATCCAAGGATCTCAGTGGAAGACCTCCAAATGTTACAGGGGAATGAAACTCCCAACCCACTAGATGTGTGGCATGAGTTCATGTTCTCTAAAATCGAAGAATGAATTGTAGGAACAGCAGAGGTTATGAGCAGGATCTATTTATTAAGAGAGAGAAAACTTCTGTTTTAGAGAGCAACAGAAGGATCCCGAGTGGGTTGCCCTATTGCATATTTTTTGAAAAATTATATTTCATGTGTGTTTGTGTATATAGTGATAAAGTAAGTGTGGTAAAATGGTAAGAAATGACAATTTCAGATGAAAACACTTTGTATATCATGCAACATTTCTATAAATTTTAAATTAATTTGAAACTTAACATATTAAAAAGTAAAAGAAAAAGAAGCAGAAACCACCCTTCTAAATTAATATTTCACAGCATTTCAGTGAAAATTTATACAATAGGTGCTTTAGAGGTATTGATATTTCCAGTTTTATTTGTATTATGTTTTGATTTTTTTTATTTGCTACTATTCTACATTAAAATATTTTTTTCAAAATATTTCTAAACATTGATAAAACAATAAAAATTCAATTGAAACATACTTTAAAACAAGGATTAAATAGTCTTGTTCATTCTTTAATGTAACCAATGCTTACATACACATACATGCGTATAAATTATGGTAAATGCTATTTTAATATGCCTTGTTGCCACGAATGACAGAGAAGTTGTTAATTTGTTCAGGTAGTCAGTAAAAGGACCACCGAAGATATGCTGTTTAAACTGTTATCTAAAAGACCAAGAGTACTTGGGTTGTAGCTCAGTACTATGCAGAGTACACGTTTAACATGCATAGGACCTGGATTCAATCTCCAGCACACACAAAGGAAAAGGAAGAGATCTATAGAAAGGCAAGTAGGAATGTAGTAAGACAACAACCAGGAGAAACACTGAAGAGAAAACAAGTTTGTTACTTTGAGGTTGAGGAAAAACAAAAGTGTCAAAGAAACTAAAAGAAAATCAGAGAGATTGGAGTACTGCAAGCAAATTGGAATTAATCAAAATGAATGTAGGGAGAAGTAGGGATGCATTAGAGTCTCATGAAACTTCTTGGAAGATTTTAAACTGACAAGTGAGTCAGTTCTGTGTAGAGAGATCCCAGTATGCATTATTGTAAAATATGGTGGACACAGGGAGTGAAAAAATAAGTGTGGAGCCTATTTCAGTAGTTGGGTTGGATAATGGTTGATAGAAGTAGGATGATACTGGCAAAGATGGAGAAAATATATCATTGTAAATAGCATATTAAAGTATAGTACATAGAGGACGTTTACTTTATTATAAACAGTTGCATGTCACTATTTCAGCAAAACTCAAATGAATTACCAACAATGGTACATTTAGCATTTAAGAAAAATACTGGAATCTTGCTGTAGTTAACATTGCATTAACCAAGATTTTTAGCTAAAATAATTTTACTTAATTTTAAGTGAGTGGAGAATTAATCATTATTCATATTATGACAAATCCCACAGGATTTTCAATTTTTTATATACCCTTTATAAATCGTTTAAATTGGTATAGTTAACAGATGTCTCCAATCTATTCCTATTTTCTTAATGCTTTAATTACACTTAAACTTACTAATAACCCATCTTTACATTATAATGGTAAAGGATGAGAAAAACGCATTCCCTCAATGAAACAAAAAAGTGAATACTTATGAAGTCTTTATGTCATTATTTTAAGAGATAAATATATATTTAAAACATAATGAAAAATATTAACTAGTATTTGTTGTAATCATGGTATTCTTATTGTCTGTAATCATGATATTCCAAGGAGATTGGTAATATTTAACATATTAATAACAAATATGGTTACAAAATGAATGCTATCAACATTCTCTCACAAAGAGTTAACAGAGGGATCAATAAGTAGAGAAAGGAAAAATGAGTTGTGATCTGGAGGTACTACTTAATATATTGTGATGGACTTTAGCTTAAATAAAAAATTTGAATTATGGTCTTTGGTTTGGGTAATCTTGGTTAATGATTTTTTTTTCATTTTAAAGTTTCATTCAACTCCCAAATTCTGTAATTTTTTGTAAATATACTGGAAACAATGTGGGCATTCATGTTCATCTTATATTCTCTATGTACAATGGCTTTGTTTTAAATTATAGCTACATAACTAGGAAGCTACTTCATTATGTATCACTTTTCTCAGCTTTATGGAGCAGGTGAATTTTTGAGAAAGACATCTTCTAATAAAAGGAAATTCTGGCCAGCTGATACTATATTTTTAATTGTTTTATATCTTCATAGAGTGACTGTATTCTTTGAATTCTAGAGTTTATTTTGTCTTTAAGGGGTCTGTGGGGAATTCAAATTGCTTCCCCAAATCTACATTTCAGCAAAATCTATTATTATCAAGAACATAAAAATGACTCTCAAATGTACATAATTATAATGACTTCAGTGAAAAAGAATGCTGTGAATACTAGAATACATTCTCCTGAAATCTAGTTTGTTAGCCTACTGGCTATTTTATTAAACTTAGAGAAATCACTTATCTGACATTCAAAATCAGCATTTCTACAGTGTGAAAAAACTTCTCTCTTCATTTATCCTTATGTGACAGTCATGAGAATTAAATTTAGAACTGTATGGAAATGTTTTGCTATTCAGAGAAAGTTATGCATATGTCATTTTTTAATTTATCAGTTTAGGTCAGTGATGAGGACGCTTAGAGCTCTCAATAACAGCCTGATGCAGCCCTCATGCCATAGTTTTGTCACCACTGGCTTAAGATAGTTTGTGTGAAAACTGGAGATGAAAACTCCAGATGAAAACTGGAGAATTTTTTCACTATGATTGGTTCACCTTATGTTTCCATAGAGAGATTCTAATAATTATTAAGATGTATCCGTATCTGATAATAACTAAGAAAACCCCACAAAACACTTAGTTCTTATAGTTCTTCAATAGACTTTATAGGACCTCTAATTTATCTGTAAGATTTTGATTTGATCCTCTAAGTTTTACCTTTACCTTATTCATATGATAGCTCTCTAAATATCATTCTCCTTGTCTAACAAGTAGAATTGAATCTGATACAAATAGGTTGTATCTATTGATACAGATAGTTTAGTGCTTTCTTTTTTGTTTGTTTGTTTGTTTGTTTGTTTTTTTCTCTATGACACAGGGTTTCACTGTTAAGTTCAGACTGGCCTTGAACTCACGTTGTAGCCCAGGCTGGCCTTGTACTTGCAGTGATCCTCCTGCCTCAGGTAACAGGATTAGTACTTTAAAAAGAATTTTTTTAAAATTTAAATTGTTAAATTTAAGATGTTAAATTTCAGGCATACATAATGATCATGTTCATAGGGAATCTGTACCTGTATGTGAGGCGACAGGATTAGGTTAGTGCTGCTTTAGGTCTTATTTTTACTATCATTAGGTTTAAGGCAGTCTTTCGCATTACCTGCTGTTTGGCGGAGTTTCAGTGCTTTTTTTAGAATACATTCAAATACCTATATAGGATGTAGATTTCCCCTATGGAATAATTTTGGATAGGAAGCAAACTAGGGACTGTAATACTGATTCTTTCCCTGTATCTTCTTAATGCAGTCTAGTATAAATTCATAAAATGCCTTATATGCAAATGGTCACTGCCAGGAAATCATCTTATAATATAAAATGGCATTATTATCAGGGCTTTTATTCATTTTTCAAAGTTCAACTCAAATTATGTCTTATAAACCTTTCATTTCAGGTCATGAAAATATGTGGAATTGTTTGAATAGAAAAAAGATGTTTATAGATGTATAACATAAACTGCCAATAGGAGAATCTTATGCTTTTCACATAAGATTGGCCCAGTTCTGTTAACTCAAAAGGCAATACTGAATTGCCCCAGTTATTTATTAATTTAATCAACCCTAAATTTTTATTACTCTCAAATCTCTTTTCTCTCTCATTAAATACTATCCTGGTTTAGATTAATTACACAGGAATCTATGTGCATGTACTGCCTAATCAAATTATTTCTCTTCTAATCCTTTTCTTATCTGAGGTTATTAAGTATAAAATTATATTGGAAGACATTAATAGGGGAAATTTAAGAGACCACTGGTACTTTAATAAAGTCAGACAATGTGAAATTAATATATGATAAATATATTGTTTTAGGTGATTGGTCTGAAGAAATTATGTAGCTACAAACCTTCCATAGAAAAGACATGATTTAAACATTCATTTTTTTAACTCATTAATTTCTTTACGCATCCATTCATTCAGTAAGTTTTCATTAACTACTAATTTTACTTCAAGGCACTAGGAAAAACACCAATATGTAAGAGAGTTGTATCCCTCAACTATCTGATAAGGAACATGAGGTGATAACTAGCTATAAACAATTTGCAATAAATGACAGCCACTCTACATTATAAAAACTCTAGATTGATAGTTTAAAATGACCTATTTACATTCATTTAGATGGTTATTACTGATTTATTTTGTTTGGTTTGGTTTTTCTTTTTAAATAAAACTTCTGTACCCAAAAATGTCTACCTTAACTTTTATGTCTAACGTTCTCTAGGACTAGAAATTGGAGGAATATTTTCATGGTTTAGAATGAGAAAGATCGCAACTATATAAAAAGTTTTAAATGAAAATGTGCGATAGCTGCTCAGTACTCCATCTATGCAAAAGGAAAAGACATATGGCTTAAACCATGCTATCGTATCGCCTTTGCATATATTTAAAAGAGGCCTAGAATGCGACACCTCGGGATACCAGAATGTGCCACAAGGGAACAAAAATAAAGAGATAAGTAGGTTGCTGTGAAATAAAAATAGACTCAAGAGACCTATTTGGTATTAGTAAAGGTTATTTCCATCACAGTCGGTTTCACTAATTTGCCTTTAAACAAACAGAATTTTCCTTTTCCATGTATTTAAAAGTCTGAGATACAAGGATAAGATTGTAAACATTTTAGATAAACAATGTAATTGAAACATTTTGCTTTCCAATTATGATTGTGCTTAACTGCCCCTGATTATTATATTGTATGATGATATAATGAAATTTCAAGAATAAGAGAAAAAAGTCCTTTGTTTAATGGGACTAAGGTAAAGAAGTATTTGAGATAAATAAAGACTCAACTTAACAAAGTAAAAAGAGAAAAATTGTGATTCATGTGATTTTAGTCATTTAATGAGTATATTCAAACTGCAGTTCTTTCTTTCAGTAAGAAAATGTACCTATTTAATAATTCAAATACTTTACAGAGCTATCTATAAATAGAACACATTAAAATAATTTTTAATAACTAAAGCGGTTTTTTATGAGAACTGATATACTTACAGATCCAAATATGTGAAATTCATGCACATATTAAAACAGTATTTTTGTAGACTTTCAGAGTTATTTCTATCTAATCAGACACATTAAAAAGTTAACCAAGCATGAGATAAAGCAATGAGAATTTTAAAGATAAAATAGCTTAATGATTTTTTTGACTTGTTCTTGTGTTCTTGAGTGAATTCCTTAAATAAGCTTTTTCTTAGTTGTTTTTCAACAAGGTTAAACAAATGAAAACTCAACTATTGAGTATAAACTTTTCCTCATTACAGTTGTTGTGAAATTAATGGAAGAAATACATACCATAATTACTGAGGTTTAGCAGTGCCTCATTGACAAAGATCTTGCTCGTGATACTCATATGTATTTGAATGAATGAAAATGAAGAAAAGCCTATTCCTACATCAGTGTGTATGTCATTAATTTTTTTTCACTAATAGGGAGTAAACTCAGGGCTTTTGCACTGAGCTACATTCCCAACCTTTTTGTATGTTTATTTTGAATCAAAGTCTTGCTAAATTATGAAGTTGCCCAATCTGGACTTGAACTTGGAATCTTTCTGCCACAACCTCAACCCACAGTAGTGAAATTACAGAAGCACATCACCATGCCCAACTATTAATTAATTTTATATAATGTACATGAATGATAGAAAGAGGGGATAGGGCAATATTCTTTTTGTGACTCTCTAGGTACTATCCACACAACCATGGTTCTCTAGGACACCATATTTTCTGGCATTTAATGGAAGCAAGACCATTCTTATCCAAAGTGCCTTTTAGCTTCAATTTTATTTTTCCTAAATACACTATGGAAACATTTTAGAACTTTTATGAAGTACAGGTATAGATGAAAAAATTATAATTACACATTATTTCATCAGTCACAATAAACTTAATATATTTATATTTTATCATAGGCAATTGTATAGTGACACCTCAGTTCATGAACTTAACATTTTCCATGATTCTGGCAGCAGAATTCATTCCACAATTCTGGTTGTAACCAAGTTGTGTTGCTTGCAATTAAAATAAATTTAAGAGAAAATAAAAATTAGTATCATTTTGCATATACTTGTTAAACTATATATGTTTTATAAATTCAAAAGTCATTTGCAGGGAATATAAGATATCTTAGTTTGCAATACTCTATCCCATGAAGTTCAACAATATTAAATCTCTTTCTATTTGTTGGACACGTATGGAGGTTGACAGAAGTTGGAAATTAGAGCAAGAGTCTGTTGGGGAGAAAGAATGGTATCCTGACAAATATTTTGTATTTTTCACCTCCATAAAATGCTAAGATTGGAGTTTTCCTAGAAAGCATTTATTAACTGTTTCTCTGTTTTTATTCTTTTGACTTTTTAGGCATTATTCTCCCAATTGTTAGATTGTGTATCTACCTGTGGGTTTTCTAGGCTCACTCCTGCTTTTATGTGTATCCATAATAACCCTGTCATAGCATATAACATAGTACTTCTACACCCCTCCTACTT
Source organism: Cuniculus paca (assembly GCA_004365215.1). Classification (NCBI taxonomy): domain Eukaryota; kingdom Metazoa; phylum Chordata; class Mammalia; order Rodentia; family Cuniculidae; genus Cuniculus; species Cuniculus paca. The sequence goes on along the minus strand of RJWT010013319.1, from coordinate 14,408 downwards.
CCTGCCTAGAGTTACAGTTTGTGAATTGATTTGAGAGAAGATTTATGATGGAAGTGGGAGTACTAGCATTCAAAATGATTCCAAATCCAGCGCCCATACCTTTAGTAACTGCCCGCTTTACTCTTGGCATGCACTCTGTATTTCACAGCAGGGGAAAGGTAGGTATGGAGGGAAAAAGTGATTTTCTATCTTTTCTCTAATTAATAGCTGTTTGTACTCTGGTCAGGAGATATAGGCTATCCAACTCTGTTTCTTCTTACAGTATGACTAGCAGTATGGTAGGTTTAAATTCTCTCGGAAGTCTAGAAAAGAAGTCAAAAGTGTATTTGTATATAGTAAATTCCTTCAGAATATTCTACCATAATTGCCACTATACCTCCACCACTAAAATAGTGTGTGGCATAAATATCAAGACAGTGAATGACCCAGTGACATATGGTATATCAGTATTTGTTCCCCTCTTGGAGTATACAGGTTAAAATAGCATACTAATAGCAGCAACATGAAAGTCATCGACAAATGATAAGCTATTTACATAATGTATGGGCCATAAATAAGTGTATTTCACTGTTGAAAGGCAAAGGTTAACACTAATTGAGCTAAGGAGTAGTTAGAAGAGCCATGAGGCTTTCATTAGTGAGACAACCTGAGGCTCTTGCCAATCTTGACTAGCACAGGGACTATTTAGGTGAAAGGATTCATTTTTTTCATTTCACAAGGAAAATGCTGTACTTCATATGATTTTAGCTGTGAAACTTTCTCATGAGAAATTATGAATTTGATATATAAATTGCCAAGTAGTTTCTTTAATCCAGAAGTCCAGATAGTTCCTACATACGTAGAAGAGCAAAGTGTTAGTGACCAACAAATAGAGTGAAGAACCAATTATGAATAGGAAGATTAGAAATGGTCAAAGAAACAAAATATGGAGAATTTCTTTCAACAGTATTAATCATTTCACTACTGACAAATAGCTACTCTCTAAACACGTACTAAACAAGTAGATCAGAAAAAAATATATGCTTCAAATCTTGATACTTGTTAAGAGAACTGATACCTGTGAGCACTAATACTTTGACAACACATTATTTCTGATTTTTCTCACCCAAGTAGTGTTGCTCCTGGCTTAGGCCTCTTTAGTTGAGCTGCATTGGTTAACACCACCACTTCATCACGTCCTCTCCTCTCCCACACTCCACACTCCCACTTGTCCAGTTCTCACTGCAAGTTTCTGCTGTCCATCATGTTCTTTTCAATTATTTCTTTATCAGTTTAACAGACCTCCCTGAATTAATTCATGAGAGGTAGTAGCCTACTGATTTACTTTAATTAGATTTCAGCGATTTATTTGCTAAAAATAAGAAATTTTGTTTTGTAAAAACTTGCATATATATACATTGCAGATATTACTTTGATCGCTTACTTTTTAATCTGAAATCACAATTTTTATAACATGGTCACTGTTTTCCTTGGACGTTCGCTTATCCCTTTCCTCTAAAGGGATGGAAGGGATTGTAGGTGTTCTGCTAGCCGCTCTTTCCTGAGGTAAAGAATTTGCAGTGTTTGTGTAATAAATTCTTTGTAGTATAGTGAACGTTGAAGCTAATATAGCCCCTATGGCCACTATCATTTGTAGTTTGTCAAACGACAGAAAAAAAAATATTTTAGGGAGTGGACTGTCATTCCTAAAGAGGAAATGTGCAGCCCCATTTGTGCCAAGGTAGTACCCATGAGGGCATTGTGGAATAGAAATACTCGAAGAGGTAGTTCATGTTGTATAATGTGCCTTACACCCGTCACCTTTTTGTATTTGAAAACCAGTGAAGGTTATTGCATTAAGTCTTGCTTAATGCAGAACTAGTAAAAAGGCTACTAGGTTAATATGAATTATGTTGATTAATGTAACCTTAGTGACAACTGACTTTCTAAAGAAATTTATATTCCATAGGTTATGGCAGTTTTCCAGCCCATCTCACAGAAAGGAAAACTGTAAAGTGATACTTTACCTTAGCAATGGAAAAAATAGTTATTATTCTGGCACTTATCAACATAAAAATGCTACTTTCCAAGAAAGCTATGGTTCTATTGCAAGTTCTTCCCATCCTTACAAATCTCCTTGATTTAGTCACCAAAAACTCTGCTTTCCTTTAATTATTGCATCATTTCCCTTGGAGTAACTCTACTTGTCTTCTCTGTTTTGGTAACTGTACAGTAATTTCTGTCATTGTTCCACTGAGAACTTCCCAGTTTGAAATTAGAATAATGGCATTTCATATATAGTACTTTACCCCTATTTAGCATTATAGCTACTTCTTTAGAGTTGTGAATACCAGACAAGAATTTTTTAAATGTTGGAATCCTCCAGATCACATATGAAAAGAATTGCTTTAGACTGGTCTTACTTTCATACTAGGAGACAGTAGGCTGATATCATCTGGGACTCCAGTTCCCAGTAGAGAGAAAAGGACTAAGTTGTCTCCAAGAGCCCTCTGCTAATTGTAGGCCTCTTCTCCACCAAGGGAGCATCTTTGCTCCTGTAAATTAGTTCTCTGGGACTCATGGGAGACATATTTGCATAAATGTATTGTTGCCTTTCTATGTATTCATCCACACAGCTACTTGTAATTTTTACATGACTTATGACTATTAAGTTGTCAAGTTGAGGAACTTCAGACATGTAATTGAGTTAGACCTCATTGATCATCAGATTATAGACTTAGTGCCTAAGCAGTTATTAGCACTGAGTATACTTATGAAATACAACGTTCAGTTCACGACTGTTACTTGTACTGAGATTAGCCCTAAATAGTATTTCCATAAGCATTCGATGTTATTTGGCATAGCAAGGTAAATATTTCTCATAATAGCAGCTATAAAAGTATGCCTCACATCAAAATGTCAATAAAAAATGTACTTGGAAGTAGGGGTAGACATAGTAATTGATTTTTACAATCATGAAAACTCTGGAATAGAAATCCCCTAAATCATGCTGAAGTTAACATGAGCATCTGACATTAAGTCCTTGGACATTTTATTTCTAATAAAATATACTATCTGCTCATTTACTTTTACATTTGAATAATCTTTAAGATATAAAATTATGAATATAAGTATAAAATATTTAATGAGAATATTCCTATCATTTGCACTGTTAAACTAATGAAAAAGAAAACAGCTATTTCTTTTTTTCCAGAGTGGACTCTGGTGTCAATCATTGTCTTGACTAGAACCTCACAAGGCTGAATAATTTAATAGACTGCTTTCTAAAGTATGAGAAAATGCAAAGGGACTAACAAAGGATATAGAGGCATTTAAGACACTAGAACGTAGAGGAAACGCTGATCAATCCTGACCCTGGGGGGACATGAAGAAGAAATACCTCCATTAGAGCCCTGCAAAACATGGAACCGTGTGGGAAGATCTATCTAAAAGTTGCTATTATCTTAGGGGAATGTAGCATCTACCAGAAAATGTGTCACAGAGCAGAAAAGGAGCAGGGAAGAAAAACTTCAATCTCTTTCTGTCTTGTGAGCTCCCACTGCTGACACTCATTAGCTGAATTCAGCCAGAAGCTAGCTAGGAAGTAGGCACAGGAATGCAGTCAACTAGGATCATCCTCCAGGAACAAAAAGCAGAACAGAAGAAGGGGCTCATTAGAGTGGCATTGGTGGGAATAGAGGCTGGAAAATGGAAACAAACCAACATAGCTTTTATTTGTACTTTTTGTTTCTGTTTGTATGTTCAAGTGCCCCATTCTTTTAAAGTACTAAACAGAAGAACATGAGAATAGCTGTATCACAATTGATGGGAAAAAGATTTTCTATATTGTGGATATTATTTTTCTATCAAATAAAGGAGGGTAAACAGACTCAATTACAACACATAAGGTTGCATGTGTTACTACATTCATATATGTAAGTGCTTACCTTCTCACTATTTCCAGTTATTATACGTTCTTCAATAAGAGTAGTCTACATCTCCTTATTCACTTTTACTATGTATTTATAGTGAAAGAAACGTGATACTTCCACATAGTATTCTCTATGAAAATTTTTAGAGTAACCTCATGTATATTGCTTGTAAACTATAGAAAATATTGCAAAGAAACTAAATAAAGTCACTTAATATTCACAAATATGCAACATGTTATTGCAAATTTGTACTGAGACCTGTTTCTCCATTTATCATTTCAACTTAATGTGCTTTTACTGTATTTAAGAAAAACAGATTTTTCACAAGCTTAGTAAAAAGGAAAGAAATGAATATAAAATGTGAATGTATATAAAGTTTTATGAATGCCCCTGAGGCAGAAAGTTAACTAGGTAGAGGAAAAAACAAAGGCAACAGAAAAACTAATAAATGACAAGAGTAAACTAGGAAAATGAAATAACAATAAATCACACAGAATATATATGTTAAGTTTCAGAGAACAAAATTCCAATGATAATTTCAAATAATTAAAAAGTAAAAGTTTTTTAAAAGTAAAGCAATATTTTACGAAAACTATTTTAGCCAACTTACATAGTCACATTTACTTCAGAGAGTTTTAAGCACCTTAACAAGCTATTTATTAAAACAATATATGTAGTATACCCTAAATATCTGAAAGATATCATTTCTGTGCTAATTTGATTTGTTATGTATACCTTTCATATAATCTACTTCAACTTCTGTGATATACAGTTTGTCCCTTGGTAATTGCCAGGAATTGGTTTCAGGAGTACCTGTGAACACGAAAATGCTAAAGTTCTCTTATATGAAAAATTAGTATTTGCTCATAAATTATGCATTTTGTGTCTATAGTCTTTTAATGTTCTGTAGATTACTTATATTACCCAATATAAATCTTATGTAAATGGTTATTAAAATGCATTGCTTAGGGAATAAAGACTAGAAAAATAGTTTGTACATTTTCAGTAGAAATACATTTTTTTAATGTTTTCAGTCTTCTATTGGTTGAATCCACAGATTTGGAAACCATGGATTAAAGAGAATGACTTTAATTTCTTAGTAGTGCAAAACTCCAAATTAAGAGGATGTTAAATTTTTTTAAAAAAATACTTTTGAATTCTTATTTGTTTATAATATACATTTATAATAACTATTTCACTTGCTTATAATTTCAATAGCAAATATTTTGAATAAACTAATAGAGCTTGAAGTGAGCTATTTAAATTATCATTGCTTTATACAAATTCAGTTCTAAGTTAAAATAGATAATGAAACTCTGAACTGAAAAGTTATTTCCTTAACTTTTTAAATAGATAAATAAAGAAATCACTTATATAGGATAAGTTAGAAAAGAGTCTGAGTTCTCTTTTGAGACAGAGCCATTTAACCCTATTTGCTTAGCACTCAATGATTTTGGAGGCATTAGTCAACAAAAAAATGTACTAATAGGTTTTGGAAACATTAGCCCGAGAACCATTTTCCATTTAGTCTGTAGTTAGTTAATCGAGTGTATGTTCATTTGGCCCTATAAGCTATAAAATCCTACAATGAAGATGTAATTATAATTAACACTGCTGACCAGTTAAAAGGCATAAACAGTAGTATGCCCATCAGTGTGTGCTCTGTATTTGCTGATATTTCCAGTTATGCCAGATGGTGGCTTTAATGATGTGCCTTGTGGTTCTTCTAATGATTTTTGTGCCTGATGGTGCTTTTATAGGGCCTGTCGCATCATAGAAGGCTGAAGGGTAACTTAATAATGATCTTCAAACATATGAAAGGTTATGAAGTATATGGTTATAAAGTGACCAGCTGTTACTCATTCAAACAAGAAGTAGATTTTAATTATAACTAGAAAAAATTAGCTTAAAGTACAACTTCCTCAAAATAAAAGATAGCTAATGAGAGGAAATGTTAAAATCCTTTCCTTTTTCTTGATGATAGAACACACTCAAGTTTGTCATTTTGTGGATATCAGTTTACTTTCCCACTAAGTGTCTGTGTTTTTCATTCTTGTACTCAAATAGTAACTTAGTCCAAATCCTGGCTATAACTTGTTACTCATGTGACTTCAGATAATTTAGTTATTGACAATTAAATGGAGGACTTCTTGTATGGTAGATGAGAGATCTACTACTGAGCTACATCCAGCCTTTACTTCATGTTTTGACTTAATCTCTGTGAGAAATAGAAATAAGGTCTTTCTTCTTGATATCTGAGGACAAGACTCAAGTCCTAGTTACCGTAAGATACAGTTGAATTTTCTTATTTCATTTCCTTCCATGAAAATGAGATTAGAAAGGTTTAAAAAAAATCAACATTCCCAGAGTAACTGAGATCCGTGTGATAATGGGAAGTAATATAAAGCCCTTAACTTCTTCTCCAGGACCTCATATTCAAACTAAGCAATGATTAGAAATATTCAACCTTTACAATATTAAATGAAGCATATTAGAAAGAGAAATAAAAGACCTGGCTCTAGACTAGAATCCTGCAGTGGCTATCTACATCACCCCAAACCAACTCACTTAACTTGTAAATAATACTGAATTTTATTTTACTCAAAAAAAAAAAAAGAGTTTGGAAAAAAGAGTTTTGAAACTGGGACACTGAGAGAGAAATTTTGATGTCACCTTTGTCATGGGGAAAAAAGATATTGTGGGAAATTTCAGAGAATACAGTTCAAGTGGTTAAGCATTGAATTTACTAATGCAGGGCTTAATTTAAACTTGCATATCAAGTAAAAAAAGTCAGTACTGATGAATGTCATGAGAGTGAGGTGAACTAAACCTCATCACTTTCTTAGAAACTGACAAATTGTGTATCCCAGGCACTGTTCAACATGCAAGAATTTATCAATATAGAAGTCCAGAAATTTCCTGTCTTTATAGAATATTAAGAAAAAAACTAGAAATAAACGTATGAAAAATTTAGAGAGTGATATACAAGGAAGAAAGTAAAACCTGGCAAGGAGAAAATAATATCATGATGGGAGAGAGGTGATTCTGTGACCATAGAAGGTGTCTCTAAAATCCTGACAACTTGATGCTGCACCTATGTAAACAGAAGATTCAGTCATACAAAGATGAAAGAGGCCCAGTGAAGTTTTGGGGGTAAAAAAATTGACGATCTTTTCTCACTTCTCCCATCTGAATTTGGAGAAAATGACTGTTGCAATTGCGATAAAAAGTGTATTAATCAGTTTTGTTCTTGCTTTTATCAGTTGCTAATTTTAGGCTGAAACTTAAAGGAGAAAGAATCTACCACACTGGTAGCCACACAGGAAGTTTTTATCTGTGCAAGTGATTGTAGTGGTTCACGAGCTAAAACTAAACCTCTGTTTGCAAATGAGTTAGGAATTGAACTGCCTGGATGAGTCTAATCCTTAATGTTTTGCTTAAGTGTCTAGAACAGATGTCAGCAAAGCAACTTCTCAATATTCAGAGGTCTGTAATGAGGCAGTATCTAGGGAGATGTTGTCAAGGTTCTCTGACCTTTCAAAATGTGGAAGTCAGGGTAGGGAAGTTAAAAAGTTTGGAAGATAATTAATGTAATTCAAATAATAGATAGTTGCTGTGATATGCCAGATTGCTGATGCTTTATAAACAATGTCTTAAGATAATCAATAATAGTTGTTTCTGTATTATTTTAGGAAAAAATCATCATCTGTTGTTGGAGTCTATAATGTAATGTTTATAAACTTCCTTGTTGACTTATTCCTATACACATTGAAACAACCATTTAACCAATGAATGGAACACTTAATTAATTTTACTACATAGCAAAAAAGAGATTTTTATTTTCCAAAACATTTTTCTTCATGTAGATTTTCATTTTTTTCTGTTCATTAAAAAAGGATAAATGATTTTTCAAATATTTTGTCTGAAAGTAAAGTTATTATAAAAGGTCAAATTTTTTTTAAATTTTATTTTGAAAAGAATACAACCAAACAAAACAAAACAGAGTAAAGTCAGTCAAAACAAAGCAATGAACATGGAACATGACTTTGAAACAGGGTTAAAAAAAAAGCAATCGATAAGGCTACCATAATGCCCATACCATCAGGGATAAGTAAAATCAAACAAAATACAACAAACTAAAATAGTAGAAACAAAACAAAACAAACAAAGCAGAACAATGCAAGCAATATAGAATTTCAAGATATTAGCGAAACAGCATTGACTACCATAATATTTGTTATCTTCAGAATAGTTGCATACACCTTTAGACATATTACAATCAAACCACACAGAATAGAGTAAAATCAATCAAAACAAACAATGAAAGCCATACAGGGTTTCTAAACAAGATAATTGGACATCCCTGATGGCTGCAATTATATATTTTGTTATCTTTAAAATAGCTGTCCATGCCATCAAGTATAATAAAATCAAACAAATCAGAATAAAATCAAACTAATCAGAACTATGAATGCAATCTGAATTTCACATCATGATAATAGATCAAAAGTGGTCATTTCCTTCCCTTTTTAGATAATTCCTCCCCTTTGACTTTCCCAATATGTATTGTGCATTTTGGATCCCACTAACACCTTTAGGTTGTTATGCTATGGAGACAACACAAAATTCACCCTTGTGACTCTGATCCATTACATCCATGAGCACTATTGCCAAGGGTCAAATGTTTTTAAATAGGCTAAGAAACACATTCATTTACAAACTCAGCTTGTATAGTATATATTTTATACTTATGTATGAGAGAATAATCCAAATGACAAGTTTTTATAATTAAATATTTCTAAAAATTTTTTTCCAGAAGTTTACAAGGCAAATTTAATATCTGTTGAGGCATTTTTATATTCCTATAACAAATATGTGGTCATCTTTCTTGAAAGAAGCAAAAGGTTTTTCTAGATAATTCTATTAATAGATATGCTTACAAATTGAAAAGCAATGTATTTTAAAAGAAAATATGTAAACTTTGTGTTTATCAAGATTTATCCTTCTATTGACCACTGATTTTCTTACTAGAAAAAGGTACTCATGTCTTTTATACAGTTCAAAGAAAAACATTCTCAAAGTTCAGGCTTTCATTGTAGTGAATAAGTTGGATGAATCACACACATGTGCACACACACTACATAAAATATATGTATATAAAAATATATATAAATATATAAAATATATATAAAAATACATAAACATATATAGATATAAAAAATTCATATGAATAAATGAACCTATAGCCACATAAACAAAGGTGAAGTAACAAACATTATTATGAAACAGTAGTGAGGGAGAAAATAGAAAAGTCCTACAAAAAAATTCACTTGAAATAGAAGAAAAAAATTCTATTACATTAACTCACTAGCTCACCAGAACTTTGCAACTAAAATTTCTAATTTCTAAAGCATAATTGAAAATTTAGATTTTGTATTACAGTTTATTAATTTAGTTTATCATGCTAATCCATGCTAAATTATACATACAATTATGTGTAGCTGTAAGAATACTAGTGAGACCATTTCTTTTTTTCTCTTCTTAGGAGAGGACATACTTATATCTTACAAATAGATAAGGAATCCTCAAGCATCTTTGAAGTGTCAGGTACTCTGTAGTATTCTCCTTTATTAATATTCACTCTGAGAAACATACAGAAAATATAAGAAAAAAACTTACAAAGAGCTGTGATTTTCTTATAAAACGTGAGATCCAAGAGTCACATTATGTAGCAGTACATTTTGTCCCTCATTTAAGTGCTCCAGGGTAGACTGATGCACCAGTTTGGAGTTTAAATTAACAACACCTGTTTCCTAGTTCCAAGAACATATTATAGGTAGAACAAAGGATTTGTAGTGTTATATGTGTATTAAATGCCACCTGACTGCTGAGAATACTTGAAACTTCACCGGACAAATATCAAAGAAAGAGGTAGAATGTGAGGCTCTGTTAATATTATTAAGTAAATGAATTAATCTTTGATCATCTTTTGCATTAAACCCCTTAACTCTCATTAGTTCTCACAAGAAGATTATGAAGTAAGTAAAATTTTCCTCATTCTACCGTTAAGGAAATTGTGCCTTATGAAGACTGCTCATGGGATTAAAGTCCAGCTTTCAGAACTACTTGGAAGCAATAAATGTCAGTCTCTATTTTGTCTTTGTTTTAAACTCTAAATTCTGTGGTATCTGCAGGATAGGAAAGTTTGTAATCTTTTTCATTTAATGCGGTCATTAGATTTTTCACCCAATATCTGGTGATTTTTTGAAATACCTTATGAAACTTGTCTTGAGTGTACACATCATGAAGAGTTTCTCGAGTCTGTAAATGATGAAATTCATAGATAATTTATGATTGCTGAGTGAAGTTTCCTTTTTTTCTTTCAAAAAAGCATAATGCAAAGAGCCTCACTTTCAAAGCTACCAGATCCCAGAATATAAAGCATTTATTATATGGGTCTTAACAATTCTGACCAGAAGGAGTTTGTCTGAGTTTTAAAAGTTGTAAGTTTTTGTGCTTGACAATGAAAAGAGAGGTTTACAGTTTTCTCTTAATGTAAAGCTCTTAAAATTTTCAGGTATTGTTTATTTCACATGATGCAATACTCTGATTTCTCTTCAGATTATATAAATCTTTAATCTTTATTTCATGTGATACCAATATATATATTTGTATCTCATGAAATATATATATGAAATATATATATATGAAATATATATATATGAAATATATATATATATGAAATATATATATATGAAATATATATATATATGAAATATATATATATATACACATATATGTGTATATATATTCCAAGCTATGGTACCTCCATTTCAGAAAGAAAAAATGTATCACTTTCCAGGTCTTCTTTAGGCTTAGTTTTCATTTAGAGGGTATAGATTTGTTCAAATAAATTTGCTTTGAGATGTTTAACTCAGTGTTGTTAACTTGATTTTTCCCATTTATTGTCTATTACATATGATAGTACAACAAGAGGTGATGATTAACACTTAAAGACTGTTTTAGGTTCAAGAAAATTAGACCTGTAATACAGCAAATATTTCTCTGGAGGCTTTGTAAGGTCTTCAGTATTAAATATATTTTTTCATCCTTTTAGGTGAGGAACATTTTTATTGTCCTTCTCAGTTACTGAATTCTAAGGATAGAAACAAAGTTTCCTTTTGCCAGTTTCAGCTAAGCTTATGCTGTGTTTCTTAAATCCCCAAATAAACCACTGTTTCTGGCCAGCCAGGAGGTGCTAACACTACTTGTTACCTCCCCCTGAGCCATGGAATAGGCACAGCATCAGTTCCTAGTAGGAATTTATACTGTTGCTCTCTGCTGACAAAGGCAGCCTTTGTCCTTTAATAATTGCCTGTCATATTTAATTAAATGACTTTTAAATATGATATTTCTGGAAGAGCCATCATTACTAACTTATACTAAAGTAAAATAGTACATTAACATAAAAATTGATAGAGTAAAAGCATTTTGTATCTATTATTTTTCCTTACTGTTTTATAGAGAAGTCAGTATCATTGTCATATTTTTGATAGAATCAAGATCTTCAATTCTTTTGATAATTACCATTTTATAAATTACGTTAAAATTTCCCATGAATTTTTTCACCCTGAGTTCTGAAGGACAAGTTAGAAGATTACCTCATAAAGCACGATTTCAATTTTAGTGTAGATTATGCACATATAGTATTATACACTGGGAAAAAAAGAGGTTGAGAGGAAAACTAGAATTTGCTAAAACTCATTTAAAATATAACAGTATCCAGAAATGTCCTTATCAATACAGTTTATTCCTAAATAAATATCTATTTAACCTAAATAAATATAAAGTCTTCCAGAATGTACCAACAGTCTTTTTTTTTTTTTGGTAATAAAATTTATCTGGTTCTAAATGAAAGGAATCCTGGATTCACCTACTGTTGCAAGGCGTCTTCCTATGGTGGCAAAATCAAAGCAAACCAAGAACCATATTTCCATTGGAATGTACATTCTCACCAGTAATTAAGAACACCTTGCACTGTCCTATTCTAAGGTTATCATTCCTTTGTTTCTTGTGAAGTCCTAATTTTTAATCTAAATCTTATAGTGCAGGCCTTTAGAAAGTTTGCATGAAGAGGAACTACATGAAAATAAAATTGTATAGCTCTTCTGAAATTGTTGTAGTGAACAATTGAGAATTAAGGATAGTGAATCCCCAAGTAGAGTATAGAATGCACGACTTATTTGGACAATGCTTATACAAATGGTTAAGAACATAGGAGAGTCTGTTAGGACATTTCAGATTTAGAGTCTACCAGTCAATGCAGGAAGTTATATGTTATTCTCATTGGCAAAAGAAAGCATTATGTTTTTCAATGAATGGATACATACAAAAAAAAAACTATTCTTAGTGACTGTGTCCATTTTATCTTCTTTACGAATTTTAATATCCTTAGAAACTATCTAATAATCAAAGATTCTTTCCTAATTAACTGAATATAATAGTCATACAAAGTCTTTAAATTAATTATGGATAGAGAAATTAAATTTATCTCGACATTACACAGTAGCGCTATCAACATTGGTAATGAAAAGTTGGAGAGAGGTTCAGAAATTTGCCAATGCAGTAAAGTGGACTGAGTCCAAAAGATTTATTGTGTTAAATAAAGTTCAAATAAGTAAGTTCCTTAAAAAGTTCTAAGCTATTATAGTTCCATTTAGCTATACCTATGTTTGGATTCTTGGTATTGCAAATGTTTTATGGAAACAATGTTGATTTATCTGACAAATATAACCAATTTAGGACAGTTAATACATGCTTTTAAAAAAGTGAAAATTCTTTATAAGTAAAGTATATAATTCTTAATATTTCAATTTACTATAAGATCAATAAAAAAGATGAAATTATTTTTAATATCTGGTTCATTCAGAGAATAATTTTAATCAAGTTTATTACATAAACTGAGATACTTATCATTATCCTGTATGCATTAATAAAGAATAAAATGTTTCTAAAGTATAATGCATTTTAAAAGTATATCTTCACTGTAAGAAAGATAATCTCTTTAATAAATGTGCTGGAAAAACCGGCTTTCCACATACCAGAAACTAAAACTAGACCCATGTCTATCACCATGCACTAAAGTCAAAATGGATCAAAGATCTAATGATTAAAACAGAAACACTAAATTTACTGGAAGACAAAAGTAGGTAGAACTCTTGAAGACATAGGTGTAGGCAGAGAGTTCATGAACAAAACCCAGACCGCATAGGAAATACTACAAAGAATCAACAAATGGGATCTCACTCTATTAAAAAGCTTTTGCACAGCAAAAGAAATCACCAATGGAGTGAAAAGACAACTCACAGAGTGGGAAAAATTTTTAGTGTACTCCTTGTATTCTTCCCTGAGAAATAAATTATCTGTTCTTTTTTGTCTTTTGGTGTTAACTTGTGTATTCTACAGTTTTATATAAAGAGAATTGCATTGCAGATGCTTTGTTGGTATGGGTTGTATTTCTCAGAATAATTTTGAGATTCATATTTTTGTATTTCTCAATAGTTTATTCCTTTTTATTTCTGAGCAGTATTATATTGTACATAGAAGTTAAAACTTATTTATGTATATGTTGATAGACGGGGTTTTTTGTTATTAAAAATGAGGATTCTGTATGCATTTGTGTACTAGTCTTCATACAATTATTAATTTTATTTTCTCTTGGGGAATTACCTGTGAATAAAAAGGTCACACTATGTGGCAAATATATATGTATATTTTTCACACTACTCATGTATAAAAATTGTATTTCTTAAACATCTTTATCAACTCTTGTCTAGTCAAAATTTTTATGGCATTGGGGATTGAAACCAGAGCTTTCACAGAGAAATATATCTCCAGCCCTTTCCTCTTTTTTTGAGATAGAGTCTCATTACACAAGGCTATTTTTTGAGATAGAGTCTCATTGGTAATGCCGGTCTCAAATTTGTGATTTTCCTGCCTCAACCTCTCAAGGTGCTGGGATTAAAGGCATGCTCTGTCACTTCCGGGTTCTAGTCAGTCTTTTGACTTTTAGCCATTCTAACAAATATATCACTCAATATCATTGGCCTGTTGTTCTGCATTATTAGACATTATTAGACAGTATTAGACATTAAAATTTTGTGAAATGAATCTGTGTGCAGAGGTTAATTATTAATATGGATAGTGATATTGATTGATCGCTATCATTGAACAGACCCTGGATTATTGAAATAAATAATACCACTTTGTCACGACACATTAGCCTTTTTAATATATCACATTTGATTTGTTAAATTTTGAATAGAATTTTTGTATTTTTGCTTGTGTAAAATGCTAAACTGTAGTTGTCCATTTTTGTAACATCTTTGATTTGGAATCTGGGTAGTGCTGACCTCAGTGAATGAGTCAAAGTACTTTCTCATGTACTATGTGTTTGAAATGAAGAAGGAGGAGAAGGAGAAGAGAAAGAGGGAGAAA